>RQIL01017742.1:0-10437 GCA_003951145.1 Jimgerdemannia lactiflua | reverse complement strand
TTCTATTGATAGAAAAACTCAAATATAAAGGAAGAAATGAGATATAAATTAGTAAATAATTTGTGAACTAATGTTGCTTAGCTAAATATTAATATATAGATAAAATATCTATTTCTTAAATACTGTAATATAGGGGATGCAGAACTTAGTAAGTTGGTAGAATTTTTTGGAAAGGGGGAAGGATATATAAAAAAGACTGACTATACTAACTGACTGTCCATTATTTACTCTAAATACTGAGTTATTTATACAGAGTTGTGCACTAATTCTGCTACTATAAGACTAAGTTATGAGTCATTTTGAAAGTATTGTGACATTTCAACATTTTTGAAATACTATACTATATCAGGGCTTTGATTTTGAATATTTTGAAATATTTTGGCTATGCTAATTTAGGACTAATTGTAATTAACACCTTCTCCCATTACCACTTATGTTACACACACTTTTCATATACTTTTTGAATAGTTTATTAAAGAAAGTAACTATCAAAATAGCAGTGATTCAACCTCCTGGTTAGTGTACTAGATCCAGAACTGGTGTGGCATCTAAGTGGCAGCAAGAAAAAGAAGGGTATGGACTGGGGATGGGGTCTTTTGGGAAGGCAACTAGCAGGAGTGGAGGAGGAGAAAAATGAGGAGCTGAAGGAGAGGAGAGTGGTGAGGGTCCAGTAAGCTTCATAGCAGCTGTGAAGAATGGGGCTGGAAGTGGTGACAAGGATAAATGGTGGCAAGTTGGAGGGATAAGGGGGAAATCCAGTGACAGTGGTGGGGCTAGGCCAGATATAGGGGTACAAGAGACTGGTAGAGATGGGGCTAGCAGGAGTGGTGTGACTACTGATAATAGTAAGACTGGGAATCAGAAAAAAGAAGAAGATGTGACTGCTGATTGAACCAAAGAGAGGGCTGAGAGTTCAAGAGTAATGCATAAAGGAGATCTGGCTGATAGTGTAACAGGGCTGGTAGTGGTACTGTTACTCAAGAAATCTATTTTGGAATTTGTCATTATGCTGAGCTTCCAAGGGTTGGCAGTGACAGCTAGGATAGTGTTGGTGCTCTTGAGTAAGCAGCTGAGTAATGTGGCATCAGTGAAGTTTTTGAAAGATCTGGAGGGAGTCAAAGTTGGGTTCATCAAAGAGAAGCACATGGTGGAGGCAGTGGCCAAGAGAATATAAGTAGGTGAGGTCACTGTTCTGATGACATAGTGTCTTCATTGGGACCTATGGGTGGTGCATCTGTTGGTTAAGAGAGTCCCAATAGTTTTGATGGAAGAGACAAAGAACAGGGTTAAGGGAGTATAGCAAAGTCATTGATATTGGCTTTCAGCTGTAGGAGGGGACTTCTTTCAGAACTGGAGATGTGGAAGTGCAATGAGAGTGGCAGGAAGGGAGGTGATGGGAAAAGAAAGTGACTGGCCCAGGGTGATGACATGAGAGCCCTTCAAGTACAAGGTGTCCAGGGTCAAGGGCACTGAGGAGAAGGAGGAAGACCTGCTAACAGTACTCTGGGAGATGAATGGGGCAGTCGAGCAGAGAGAGAGGGCATGGCATACCTTTGAAAAAGTTATAATGAGGGTAGAAGTCAATGAGAAGACAATCCAGATGAATAGGGAGATTTGGGAGAGGGTTTAAGAGAGGAAGCAATAATAGGAACTCCTTGCAGGGCTCACAGTAGACAACATGAGTAGGGGGCCTAGAGAAGAGACAGCAGTGGAGAATGGGCAGAAGGGGTTAGAGAGCTTATGGCTTTCTGAGTATACTCTCCAGAGGAGGCAGCCAGTGGAGATGAAGAAGTCTTTCTTTGAGGAGAGAATGCTGGAGAGAGAGGCCAGCAACAACCACACCTTCTTTCACTACTATTCATGTTACACACACTTTTATACATACTATCAAACAGTTTATTGGAAAAAGCTACTAGCAAAATGGCAGCGATTCAATCTCCTGGTTGGTATACTGGGTCAAGACCTAGTGTAGCATTCAATTGGCAGCAGGAGAAAGAAGGGTATGGGCTGGGGATGGGGGCCTTTGGGAAGAAGACTGTTGGGAGCGGTGTAGCTGGTGGTCAAGAAGCTGGAGGAGAGGGGAGAAGTGAGGGACCAGGGAGCTTTGCAGCAGTGGTGAAGAGTGGGGCTGGAGGAGGTGACAAGGATGGATGGCAGCAAGTTGGAGGAGTGAAGGAGAAGAATGGTGGGAGTGGGAGTGCCAGGCCTGGAGTAGGGGGGCAGAAGACTGGTGGTGGGGGGGCTAGCAGAGATGGTGTGACTGCTGATAGTGGCGGGACTGGCAATCTGGAAAAAAAAGGAGATGTGACTGCTGATCGAACCAAGGGGTGGCTGAGAGATTGTCGGTGATGCACAAGGGGGACCTGGCAGATGGTGTGATGGAGCTAGTGGTGGCACCATTATTCAAGAAGTCTATTTCAGAATTCGCAGTCACAATGAGCTTCTGGGGGCTGGCAGTGATGGCTAGGGCAGTGTTGGTGCTCTTGGGCAAGCAGCTGAAGGATGTGGCATTAGTGAAATTTCTGAAGGGCCTGGAGGGAGTGGAAGTTGGCTTTGTCAAGGAGGAGCAAGTAGTAGTGGTGGTGGCTAAGGGAATGCGGATTGGAGAGATTGCTATTCTGATGATGAGGTACCTGCATTGGAATCCAAGAGTGGTACATCTGGTGGTCAAGGGAGTCCCAACAGTGTCAATGGAGGAGACGAAAGAAAGAGTTGGAAGGGTGATGTGAGATTATGGTGAAGTGGTGGATATTGGGTTTCAGATGTAGGAAGAGACAACATTCTACACTGGGGATGTGGAGGTGCAGCTGAGAGTTGCTGGAAAGGAGGCAACAGAAAAAGAGAGTGATTGGCCCAGAGTGCTGAAGTGAGAACCCTTCGAGTACAAGATGTCTAGGGTCAAGGGCTCAGAGGAGGAGGAGGAGGACCTGCTGACAGTGCTTTGGGAGTTGGAAGGAGCAGTGGAGCAGAGGGAGAAAGCTTGGCGAGCCTTCGAAAAGGCTATGATGATGGTGGAAATTATTGGGAAGGAGATTCGAGTTGATAAGCTGATATGGGAAAGGGCTCAGGGAAGGAAGCAGCAATAGGAACTCCTCGCTAGGATTGGGGCAGGTGGAAAAAAGGAAGGAGAAGGGATGACCATAGGGGGGATGGGGGGGCAGAAGGGGCCTGAGGGGTCCATGTCCTCACAACATGCACCCCAGAGGAGAAGGGTGGACATGGAAGAGAAGATCTTCTCTGATGACTGGAGGCCGGAGAGCGATGCAGACAGAAACAAGGAGAATGAGAGACCGGCGGGGGCCACTGGAGGGGAGGAAAATGAGGTGGAGGATGTGGTGATGAAGGGTGTGAAGAATGTCCGATTCAGTATCCCAGAACTGGCTCAGGGGGGCCAAGTGGTAGGGGTGTCTGGAGAAAGTCTGGTAGATACATCCGATGAGGAGTGGGATGAAGAGGCCAGCACTAGCCTAGATAGAGTTCAGATGGTAGGGAAGAGAGCAATGACCCCAGGAGGAGAGCACATGGGGGAGGGGCCCTGGTTGTGAAGGTTGATGACAGAGTTGGTGGATGGGGAGTTGGGGGATATTGACTTCCAACTGCTGAGTGAGAAGGATCGGTTGGACATTTTGTGTGGAGTGGGAGTGGTGGGAAAGTTGACGATGATGCATTTGGCAGCTTTGCTAGAGGATGAGGGGTATGAGGTGGATTCTGCTAGAGAGGCGGAGATGAAAGTGGAGGTGCATCAGATGATAGTTGAGGGGTGGAATGCTTGGAATGGATGGGGAATGTGGGAGGAGACATGCACAGATTATTGCTCAATGATGGAGGAGAAAGACACAGAGGATGTTCAGGAGATTCTGGGGGCATTGGAGGCTAAGGAGAGGGTGGAGCTGGAAGCTGAGAGGGACCTGGATTTGTCTCAGATGGATCAGGATATGGAGATCTAGGGTGGGTCTGCATCACATATACTTCAAAATGAACAGTACAACCAATATTCTTTCACTAAATGTCAATGGGCTGAGGGGTTCAGGAAGATGTCAAAATATTTTTGCTTGGCTTAAGGATTCGGTAGCAGATGCCTTTTTATGACAGGATGTGAGATGTGAGGATGAGGTGGACAAGCTTAATTGGTCGAAGGAATGGGGAGGGGCAGCAGAGTGGAGAGGAAAGGTGGGGATTCTGATAAGGAAAGGCAAAGGGGAACTGCAAGACATTGGCGGGTGGAGTGATCGCTTACTCTGGGGGGTATGGGCGAGACCAGGGTGGGGGCCAGTAGTGGTGGGCTCTTATTACTGTCCGACTGAAAGAGGAGTGAGAATAACTTGGATAGAAGGATTGCTAGACAGTGGATCATTGGTGGAGGCTGGAATTGACATTCTGGGTGGGGACTTCAATATGGTTAGAGATGCTACAGTGGACTGCTCAGATGGTGGACTAGATGGGATGGGTAGAAGTGGGAGGCTGGATAGATGGGAGGAGTTGGAAAGATTGAGTGCTCTGGGAGATACAGGGCACCAGAAGTGGGGGAATCAGGCAGTCTTTACTCACTGGGTACATGGCCTTGGAACATGGATTGATTGGATCCTCATGGCTGAGTGTTGGGGAATGAATGTCTGGAAGGAATTGGAGGTTATGTGGTGCCCTTGGTCAGACCACTGGGGGGTGGTGGGGCAGGGGACATTTGGGAGAAGTGGAGATGGGCCTGAACATTGGTGACTTAATTGTGCATTGTTAAAAGACAAGGGGATGTGGGAACAATGGGGGGTAGAGGTGACAGATAATATAACAAATTGGAGGAAGGTGGGTATAGAGGTAGGGGATCAGTGGCTGAAGCTGAAGGCCACTGTGCAGGTGTTTTGAGGGGAGGTGGGGAGAGCGAAGGGGAGACTTCAGAGAAAGCAGATGAGGGAAGTCTTGCGATGATTGGAAGGGCTCCTGCTGGCATCTGCTGATAGGCAGGAGGGGGATGAGGAGGAGGAAGAGTGGAGAATGGCAAGGGTGAGGATGGAAATCGAAGAGTTGAAGGTGACCTTAAGGGAGGAAGAGGAGAGGCAGGTGCAAGGGATGATAGCGAGATTGAGGTGGCAGGGGCTGGAGGAAGGAGAGCGGCCCACAAAGTATCTTACAAGGCTTCTGAGAGCATGCAAGGTGAGGCAGAGGTGGGAAGGAATCATAGGAGAAGATGGTGAAATGGTAACAGGGGTACAAGGTATTATGGGCTCGCTTTAGAAAAAATGGGGCACTCTGTAGAGCGAGGAGGAGGGAGGTGAGGATGGATAGACTATAGAAGGGTTCTTGGAGGAGTGGACACCACCGGCAGCTGAGGGGCTAGGAGATCTGACACACCCTATTCAGAAGGACAAAATTCTGAAAGTGTTGACGGCTTCAAAGAATGGGACAGTACCAGGGGAGGATGGGCTGCCCTGGGATTTTTGGAAGAAAATAATGGGCATTGAAAGAGTACTTGGGGAGATAAAGGAGATGTGTGAAGCAGTAATGGATTCTGGACATTGGTTAGGGGGTCAGGAGCTGGGGAAAGTGGCTCTCCTCTATAAGGATAAGGGGCTGAGAGAGAATTGGAAGAACTGGCACCCCATTATGCCACTAGATATAGATAGGAAGTTGATAACGAAGATACTGGTGGTATGCCTACAGGCGGTTGCACAGCAAGTCCTGGGGGAGGAACAGCAGGGCTTTGTTGGCAGGAGACTAATCAGAGATGGCATGGCATGGGTGCACAGTATCATTGAGGGGACAAGAGCTGCCAGGGTGGATGGAAGGTTGGTCTTCCTGAATCAAGAGAAAGCTTATGACAGGGTGCACCAGGTGTGGTTGGAGAAGATCTTGGCAAGGTTTGGAATCCCAAGGAGATTAGAGAGAGCAATTATTCAGTTGCTGGAGGGGAGCAAGGTGGCCATAATAGTGAATGGCCATCAAGGAGTGCCATTCCCATTAGGGAGAGGTGTGCCGCAAGGGGATCCCCTGTCCCCTATCCTGTATGCTCTGTCATTGGAACCACTTCTGGACAGGATTAGGAGGCGGATTGGAGGGCTGTCGGTATTAGGGGTAACTTGGAAGGTGGGGGTCTTTGCAGATGACATGGTGGTTGGCTTGGGCTCTGTGCAGGATGTAGGGGAGCTTAAAGAGACAGTGGGTTGATATGAGAGGTGCTCAGGCCAGAAGCTGAACTGGCACAAGTATGAGACAATAGTACTTGGGAATAGCATGGTTGGTGGTGACATTATTGGAACAGTGGTGCCAGGAGGAGAGGCAGTCAGATACTTGGGCATCTTCCTCTCAGTGTATGGGTCAGTGCTGCCGAAAGCCTGATGGGAGGAGAAGGTGCAAGCTTGGGGGGATGCACTAAAAGGTTGGGGAGGGCACCATATCTCCCTGACAGGGAGGGTGATGATTCTGAATGTCTATTGGATGCCGAAGCTATGGTACCTGGCCTACCATCTGGACTTTCCAGCTTGGGTGGTCAAGCGGCTACTTAAGCTGGCAAGAGACTGGATTTGGGCTGGGAGGTGAAGTCAGATTAGCTGGGAAACTCTTGCCCAGCCTGTGGAGTGAGGTGGCCTGGGACTGGTGGATTTCCCAAGAAGTTCTATTGTCTATGAGTATGGTGGCTCCAGAGGGCAGCAGTACTGCGAGGGGGAGGGTGGGTCCCCCTGATGCAAAAGGTGTGGGAAGCGAGATATGCTCCCAGGGGGTCGTCTGGAGACCTTTTGGAGGTAGTTAAATGTGGGGATAGCAGGAGACTTAGGTACCAAGGATTCTGGTGGGGAGTGATTGAGGGAGGACATTGGATTAGACTGCAGTGGGAGGGGAATGTGGCAGAGGAATGCTGGGGCCCGGGGATGTGGCAGTGGCACAAGCTGCTGCTAGGAGAGTCACTGGTAATCGACTTCCATCTTGGAGATGGCATGGAGAGCCAATGGAGCTTTGGTCTGGACCTCTGGCCAGTAGGGTGGCAGGGAGTTGGGATCGGCAAGGAATGGGACTGGTCAGACTTATGGACCTGGGGGGCAGAGGTGAAGAAGTAGGTCCCCCCGAAGTTCTGGGTAGTATGGTGGAGGTTGATGAGGCACAATGTCATGCTGAACTATAGGACTGGACATTTAGTGGTGGGAGGGGACTTTGAGTGTGAGGAGTGTATGGGGGTGGGGCAGGCTGGAGGAGTGGTGCAGACCCCGGAACATTGGCTAGGGGAGTGTGAGGTATTGGAGGACTTTTGGAGAGAGGTGGGGCAGCAGCTAGGCAGTGTAAATAGAGGGCAGGAGCAGGGGAGATGGGATGTACTTCAGGCAAGGATGCTCAGGGGGGTGGGAAATGAGTGGCTCATGCTGGAGTAGATAGTGGCGGTGTGGGTGGAAATGGCAGGACACTGGTTGGCAGTTTTCGAGGAAGGAAGGAGGCTGACTCAGGGAGATAAGATGGCAAGGTGGTGGTGGTTGATGAAAGATATTCTGACAGGCTGGCAAAGGGGTTGGGGCACAGGAGAGAGGGGCCATAGGAAGCTTGTGGAGACCATTTGTAGCAAGAGTGAGGGCCTAGTGCAGGTGATAGACAATGAGATAGTGTTTAAGAGGGTGGGGGTAGGAGAGAGGCCTAGTGAAGGAGTGGGGTAGCAAGGCGAGAGATGGGGCTACCAGTGTGGTATGAGGACAAATGTATTGATTAGATAGGTGCCAGGTAATAAATGAGGCTATGGCCTATAGAAAAAGAAAAAAGAAAAAAAAAGAGGAGAGGGCTCCAGTGGGGCTCTAGTGGGTGAAGATGAAGGAAGCAGTGAGAATGTATTAGAGTGAGACTGGTAAGTGGAAAGGAAGACTTCAGCAGATGAAGGAGAAGTGGGTATCCCATCAGTTAGAGCAGCTTTTATGGAGGTGGTCAGAATTGAAGAGACTTAGGAGAGAGGAGAAGGAGGAGGATTGGTGGAAAGAGAGAGTGAGGATGGAGATCCAGGAGCTAAAGAAGGTCTGGAGGTTGGAAGAGGAGAGCCATGTATAGGGCATGGTGGTGAGGCTTAGGTGGCAGGGGCTGGAGGAAGGAGAGAGGTCATCCAAGTACCTTTCCAGGCTGCTGAGAGCAAGGAGAGTGAAGCAGAGGTGGGAGGGAATCATTGGAGAGAATGGCAGCATAGTGACAGGGGTCCAGGGGATCCTGAGGGAGCTTAGGAGTCGGTGGGAGAAGCTGTAGAGTGAGGAGGAGGGTGGAGCAGAAGGGGGGAACATTACAAAGTGCTTGGAAGATTGGTGCCCACCCAAGGTGGAAGGGTTGGAAGAACTGACAAGACCAGTGAGAGAGGAGGAGATTTTGCAGGTCCTGGCAGCTACTAAGTCAGAGACTGCTCCTAGAGAGGATGGGCTGCCATGGGACTTCTGGAAGAGGATGGTGAAGCTGAAGGAGGTGTGCCAGGAAATGAGAGAGATGTGCGATGAGGTGATTGAGTCTGGGTCCTGGCTGGGGGGTCAGAAGTTGGGGCTGGTGGCACTCCTGTACAAGGATAAGGGGCAGAGGGAGGACTGGAAGAACTGGTGGCCAATCATGCTCTTAGACATGGATAGGAAGTTGGTCATGAAGGTGTTGGTGGCAAGGCTGCAGGTAGTAGTGCAGCAGGTCCTGGGAGAAGAGCAGCAAGGTTTTGTGAGGGGACAGTTGATTAGAGATGGCACAGCTTGGGTGCATGGCATCATTGAAGGGGTGAGGGCCACTGGGATGGATGGCAGGTTGGTCTTTTTGGACCAAGAAAAGGCCTATGATAGGGTGTGATGAGTCTGGCTGAGAAAGGTACTAGAGAGGATTGGTATTCCAGAGGGACTGGGGGATGCAATTGTCTGCCTTCTGGAGAATAGTCAGGCAGCAATTATAGTGAATGGATACAGAGGAGCTGCCTTTCCCCTTGGGTGGGGGGTCCCCCAGGGGGACCCCCTGTCACCTATTCTGTATACTCTGTCTTTGAAGCCATTGTTGGATAGAGTTAGGAGAAGGGTAGAGGGGTTGACAATACTGAGCATGAACTGGAAAGTGGGGGCCTTCATGGATGATATGGGGCCAAGGTGGAAGCATGGAGAGAGGTGCTTAGGAGCTGGGGAGGGCAACACATCTCTCTGGCTAGTAGGGTGACTATCCTGAAAATTTACTGGATGCTGAAGCTATGGTATTTGGCATACCATTTGGACTTTCCGGCATAGGTGGTCAAGAGATTATCGAAATTGACATGGGAGTAGATTTGGGCTGGCTGCCAAAGTCAGATTAAGTGGGAGGTATTGGTGACACCAGTGGAGAGGGGGGGCCTGGGTCTGGTGGATTTTCCAAAGCACCTGCATTGCTTATGTGCTTGGTGGTTGAAGAGGGCAGCCATGCTGAAAGGAGGTGGATGGGTCCCACTTATGCAGAAGGTGTGGGAGGCGAGGTTTGCCCCCTGGGGGTCTTCTGGGGACCTTTCAACATTGGTGGAGAGGGGAGGCAGCCAGAGACTCCAGTATAGGGAGTTCTGGTAGGGGTGGCTGAGGGAGTACATAGAATTGACATAAGGTGGGAGGGCCATGTGGCAGCGGAGCAGCAGGGGGGAGGAGGGTGGCAGTGGCATAGACTGCTGCTGGGTGGAGTGCCAGTGTTGGACTTTGACCTAGGTGATGGGGTAGAGAGTCAGGGTGGGCTGGGGCAGGACCTTTGGCCAGAAGGATGGCAGTGAGTAGGAATAGGCAAGGAGTAGGACTGGAGAGGACTGTGGACCTGGGGTAGGGAGATGAAGAAGTGGTTGCCACCCAAGTTCTGGATGCTGTAGTGGAGGGTGCTAAGGCGAAATGTGATGTTGAACTTCTGGTCAGGGCATCTGATCCCAGGGGGGACCTTCGAGTGTGAGGAGTGTCAGGGAGGAGGGCAAGAGAGGGGGGTAGTGCAGACCCCAGAGCACTGGCTTGGAGAGTGCGAGAGACTGGATGGGTTTTGGGAAGGAGTGGGGGGTAGATTGGGTGGGTGCTACAGATGGCATGGTACTGGTTGCTGGGAGGTGTTAAAGAGGAGGATGCTGGGGGGGGGGTGGGTGATGAATGGCTCACACTGGGGTGGGCATTAGCAATATGGGTAGGACTGGCAGGTCATTGGTAGGCAGTATTTGAGGAGGGCAAGCAGATGTCAAAGGAGGAGAAGATGGCAAGGTAGGAGGGCCTATTGGTGGACCTACAGTCTGGATGGCAGAAAGGGTGGGGCCCACAGCAGAGGCACCAGTGGTAACTGGTGGAGGTTATTTGTGAAAGGAGTGAGGGGTGAGTATGAGTACAGAGTGGGGAAATTAGATTTGCAAAAGTTGGGGTAGGGGGCGAGAAGTGGTGGGAGTGGGGTAGTGTAGGGTTAAGAAGTGGCTACTGGTGTGGTAAGAGGACACACTTATGTTATAGATAGTTAATAAATTGGACTGCAGCCTAAAAA
>RQIL01017731.1:0-10439 GCA_003951145.1 Jimgerdemannia lactiflua | reverse complement strand
CCCCAAACTGCAGTGAATAAACCCTCAGTCAATTGGTTTTGCAGAAAAGTAGTTTGCAACCAACTTAAGTTTTGAGAACTTTGGGAAAGACTCCAAGAGCCAAGGATAACTCTTGTTCAAGACCGCCACCAAGGACCGCTATGAATTTTCAAGTCAGTCTGTCAACTGCCACCGAGTTAAGGAAATCGACTGCTATAGATATTCAAGACCAACCGCCGCCAAGAGACCAGAATTCTGAGAACAAGATAATGAAGTTTGAGTTAAAGAATTACTCTTGCCGCCGCCAAGTTAAGGAAACTGCACCCGAGATTCAAGTCAGTTAAATTGCCGCTGCTAAGGAAAGCTGCCGCCGTCAAGTTAATCGAATGAGCCACCGCTACGAATGTTTCCCGTCCACCATCACGAACCACACCTACAAGTTCCCACGTCAGTTGAGCTGTTTAGTTTAAGATCGCTGTCTCCTGCACGATCGACCGCCCATTCTCCACGTTGTTCAACAATTGACCATTCCCCATGTTAATCAACCCACCCAGACCACTTATTCAAGATACATTCCCATGCACGTCATTC
Organism: Jimgerdemannia lactiflua; assembly: GCA_003951145.1. Lineage (NCBI taxonomy): Eukaryota > Fungi > Mucoromycota > Endogonomycetes > Endogonales > Endogonaceae > Jimgerdemannia > Jimgerdemannia lactiflua. The sequence goes on along the minus strand of RQIL01017731.1, from coordinate 9,869 downwards.
AACTGTTGCCCATATTTGGATCAAGATCGCCACCACGTACACTTGCCCTCTAAGGATAAAAGAATAACTGTCCTGCCACCAGAAACTCCTTTTGTACGATCCATTACCCACATACCACTAAACATTGAGCCATCATATTCAATAATCCAAGCCATATTCGAATTCCCATGATCGACCTTCTGACCGTTTTGACAACAAATCAAATGACCAGTCACGTGACCACCAACCTGATAATCGACCGTGAACAATATATTTAATTCATTATTTCAAGACCGTGCTTCACAAGTGTGCAAGAAATCATATAGTTATTATACAAAAAGCACACCACATTTTGGGGGCTCAACTGGGAATAGTTTTCTAAAGACTTGACCTTTTGGCTCAAGAACCCAGTAGCCATCTACATTGGAGACTCCAGGAGAACCTAGTAGCCAGCAACAAGTTCAGAGACAGCCCTCTTCAGCAGAAAAGAAGGCTCACACCATTGTCAGGACAGCAGTCAAGACCTTACTCAAGAATAGTAGCCAGAAAACTGAATCCAAGGACAGAAGTGACCCAGACTACAGCTTGACCTCCAGGGAAAGACAACTCAGAGGACAACCAGAACCCCTTCAGCTCCAAGACCTAGAAGAAGACCTCCCTGAAGAGTATCAGACCTGAATCTATATGAAGAACTCTGACTGGAGTAACTACATCACCACAGCCGTCAATCAAGCCACCCCTTTAGACCGAGTCTACTTCGAGACATCTGAAGGAGAAGAAGACTATCATCCTTATTCAAAAGATGAGTTTGATCTACACTACTATACAGGCAGCTACCAGCAAGGCAATCCAGACTTCACTACTTCACAACCAAGGGGCAGAGGAGTTCAACACTAGTTATATCAGCCCCCTAGGTCCTTCAATTACTCAGACCACTGTACCTTGGTCACTCACACCCCACTACTATCCACAAGAGACAAGGAATGATGCTTCTCTCAGAGCCTCAGCATTTGATAGCCACTACTAGTCACTTAGGAGATCCCCACCTTCAAGGACTTACACCCCGGCCTTATTCAGCAGACCCAGATCCCCCACATCATCAAGACACCGCCCTCTGCCTATACCCCCTGTACATCAAGCACCTTCCCCTCCCCCACAAGGACCACCAAGGAACGCTACCCCTGAACCAGCATCAGACAGCGAGAACAGTGAAGACGAGCCAGATATGAGCTACTTACAGAAGTTCTATGGAGTAGATGATGAAGACATTGAGGATTTCATTGGAGAAATTGAAGTACAAGCAGTAGCCAAGTGATGGGATTCAGAAAGAAAGCTCAGCATTGTTGAGTCACTTTTGAGAGGTCCAGCCCTTCAGAGATACAATCAAGCCAAACAGAATGGAGGAGAGATCCATAGGGCGATCGTTGCTCTAGTTATCTTGTTCTCTGAATTATTCAGTCTCTTGGAGGCAGGTGGTTTCTTTGTAAAACTCTCAAACTGACTGAGGATTTATTCACTGCAGTTGGGGGGGGGGTATTTATACAGAGTTGTGTGTGGATTTTGCTAAAGTATATGGCTAAGTAATTGGTAATTCCCTACTCTTGAATTAGTGCGGATTTGGAAGTCAAGTGACTAACTAGTAGAATAAGGCTAATCCTTTGTTTGTGACGAAAAAGGCTAGTTAAAAGGTGGTCACTGTTTGTGCAACTAACTAACTAGATCAAATTTGGCTAATAGAACCATCACTGTTTAACCTGAAGTTTAGTATGATAGGGATTATGTCATCTTCTTCTTCTTTCTCATTTTCTTCAGGGTGTCTGGCCAAATCATTTTCTGCAACTTCCAACAGTGAGCTGACTTCAGTTGGAAGTTCTGAGAGTGTTGAGGAGGTGTCTGCATATCTTTCCAGGAGGTTGTTGAAGTCCTCTTCCCACAAAACAAATGGGTCGCTGCTAATTCCTTGGTCTTGAGGAGTGATGTCAGCAGTGATGATGTCACCACTGATGATGTCATCATCAGTGAAAGGCACAGAGTACTCTTGCTGCTCTTGTGGTCTCCAGTCTATGAGGTTTTCTTCCACAAAATATGGAATATCCATGGGGTTCTGTGGGGTACAGATCCTCAGAGGAGGGCCTTGGAATAGGGCAATTAATCCTCTGATAAACTGGTCTGGATTATCTTCAAGAAGGGGGTTCCAGAGGTCTTGTACTTCTTCACTCTTGACCAGAATAGTAGATTGGGCCTCTTCTGCTACCATTTCTTCTAAGTGGTCTACTTGGCAACTTGACAGCTCTTGAATATCTAAGGTCTTGACATACTGTAGATTTGGAATGGCCCATAGAGCATGCCTGAAGATTTGATGGACTCTTTTAGCCAATTGCTACTCATGCCTGTCCATGCATATAGCATCTGCAATTTCTTGATGGGTGGCTTCTAGGAACTCTTGGCGGAGGTGGTGTCTCATCTCATACTCCTGCCACATAAGGAGGCATTGAGTGGCCATTGAGATTCTAGTTTCCATCTTGTGGTGGTTCAGAGTGTAGTGGTAGGGGTCCCTTGTGTAGAGGTTCAGACTGGGGATTCTTCTAGTGCGCAGTCTCATGGCCCTTCTGATGTCATTGAACATCTGTTCTTGAACTGAGGGTCCTGGATGGCTCCTTGACCTTGCTGTTTGGTGGGTGATGGCAGGCATTTGTTGGTAGTGAGTCTTCTTGATTGTGGATGCTGTTGTATCTCTTCTTGATGCTCCTTTTTTATATTCTTGAAGGTCTTCTCTTTTGGTCTGGAGTAGGGTCACCTGATTGTCAGTAGTATACCACTGAAGTCACTATGAGTCATTATGAGTTTCTGATGAAGATCATCTTAAGATCAAGATGAATCGCGAGTAAGTCACATTATGCAATTGGTGGCTTGCAAAGTAATGGCAGTCTTCAAGTTCTGATGTCACCAGGTTCAAAAGCATTGTCACATCTGCCCCTTGCAAAATTAGAGCCATCCTCAGTGGTGAGGGTTACACAGAGTTGGGGGGTCTTAACTGTAGAGATGGACAGAATGCCGGCGCATTTGTGGGGACTGGCCATCCTTGTCTAAGGCGAGGGCTCCCATAGTTGCAGCTGGGAGTTCAAACCTCTCAGAAATAGTTTTCCTGTAATCTGAGGCAATTTCTAGTAGTGACATCTGTTACACTGATGGGCTTGAGAAGTGAACTGATATAATCGGCTTCTTGGGTTCAACTGAAGCATCCATCATTCTTCATCAGAGGTGACACAGATGAAGCAAGGGGGGTTGCTCAAATGTATTTTGCTTCCCTTGAGTAGTAGAGCCTTATGCGGTTGCAGTGTATCTTGGTTTTGAGTAAAACTCCATCCATAGTCTTGAGTTGGTAGGTGTGATTCACAAAGACTTGGTGAATGAGATATGGTCCTTCCCATTTTGGCTCAAGCTTGGCACTCCAGTTTCCTTCTATGATGGTACAGTATACCAGAACTTATTGTCCGATAAGCAGGGGGTCCAGATCGGCTTTGCAGTCATAGTACTTCTTTTGTTGTTCTTGGGCTTTGGCGATAAATCCCCATGCTTGTTGGCATACTTTGTGTAACCGGGTGATCTCTTCTGTGACTCATCTCATCAAATCTTGCTGGACTGGTTCGGTGGGATCTTGTGCTTCTCGGCCATACACTAGATAGAAAGGGGTCTGTTGAGTAGCAGCTGCCTTAGAGGTGCAGATGCTGAATAAAATTGCTGGCAGATAGATGTCCCAGTTCAGTTGATCTCTAGTCCTACTGAGACCTCACTTAATGGTCTGATTCATTCGCTCAGTGAGTCCATTTGCCTGTGGGTGATAAGCTGTTGTTTGCCGCAGTTTGATCCTGAAGTTACTTGCAAAGGTCTTCATTGCTTTGTTGACAAATTCTCGGCCTTGGTCTGTGATAATTTCTTGAGGAATACCATGGTGGCTGAAAATTTCATCATACAGGATTCCAATGATTATCTGTGCATTGGCAGTCTCAATGGCAAAGGCTTCGGGCCATTTTGTTAGGTGGTCTTCAATGGTGAGGATGTAGTGTTTTCCCTGGCAAGTTACTGGTAGGGGTCCAATAATATCTATTCCAAGTCTCTGAAAGGCTCCGGCTGGGGCTGGGATTGGCATTAATGGTGCTCTGTCAGTTGGTTTCTGTTGGTATCTCTGGCAGGTATCACATTGTTGAATGTGAGTAGAAATTTGTTTTCTCATCTTGAGCCACTAGTATCTTTTCTTGATTCTGGCAATGGTAGCTCCAATTCCTCGGTGTGCATTTTGATCATGGTTTGTTATAAGTATCTTTAGTATCTCGTCTTCTCTTGGAACTTGGGTGTATCGATCTCCTTCTACTCTCCAAAGTTCGCCATCGCCTTCTTGAATTTCTTGAAGTTTCTCTGGACAAACAGCTTGTGAGCTAGCTGGATTCCTTTCTTAAAGCTCCCATGATGCAGACTCCAGATGAGGGTGAGGTGCAATTCTTGGTTCATTTGAGTGAGCGGGAAGCAGCCTTCTTTCGTGGGGGCTCCTTCCCTTTTTGGGTTCATGGGATTCTTGACAAGGTGTCTATGTTGGAATTTTTGATGCCTTTCTTATAGACAGTGGTGAACTGGTATTCTTGCAGAGATATGATCCATCTGGCAAAGATTCCTGAGGGTTCTGGCTTCTTGAATAACCATTGTAGGGCTTGATGGTCTGTAATGAGAGCAAATCTCTTTCCCAAGAGATAGTGCCTGAAGTAGTCTACTGCCCATACTACTGCAAGGCATTCTAGTTTAGTGGCACCATAGTTCACATGGGTCTCATTTGTGGCCTTGCTAGCATATTCGATGAAATGTTCTTTCTTCTGGTCATCTTGCTGGGATAGAATTGATCCAAGTCCAAGGGCTGAGGCATCAGTTGCCAGGATGAATGGTTTGTCAAAGTTTGGCTGCACCAGAATAGGGGCTTCAGTGAGGGCCTTCTTGAGTAGATCAAAAGACTTTTGCTGGTCTTCTTTCCAGTAGAATGATTGGTCCTTCTTGGAGATATCTCTGAGAGGTGCTGCCTTGTTTGAGAATCTTGGGATGAATCGCTGATAGTAGGATGCTAATATGAGGAAGGATAGAGTCTCTTTGGCTGAGGTAGAGGTCGGGTAATTCTTGACTTTCTCTACCTTGTGGGGGTCAGCATGCGTGCCTTGAGCTGAGACAACATATCCCAGATATTCGACTTGGTGTTTTACAAAGAAGCACTTCTTGACATTGAGTCTGAGTCCTGAGCTTTGGATGGTATTAAATACTTCGTGGAGGTCTTACAAATGCTGCTTGAATGTCTCGGAGTAGATGATTACATCATCTATGTAGACTAACACATTTCTCCTGATGAGGTCCCAGTAGACATGGTTCATCATTCGTTGGAATGAGGCTGGGGCATTACAGAGTCCAAATGGCATTCAAAGGTATTCATACTGTCCTCATCTGGTGATGAAGGCTGTCTTGCAGATATCTTTCTAAGCAATAGGGATCACTTGGAATCTTTGGAACTGGTCAGTAGTGGTCATGTACTTGGCTTTTCCAAGGACATTGAGGAGGTCATCTATTCTTGGCAATGGGTAGGCATCTTCTGTAGTGACTTTGTTGAGTTTTCTGAGATCCACGACTAATCTCCATCCTCCTTTCTTTGGTACTATGATTGCTGGTGAAGCCCAGAGACTTGATGAGGGTCTGATAACTCCATTTTGCAGCATTTCTTCTATGTGTTGTTGTTCAAACTCAATCAGATGGTGTGGTGTTCGATAGGGGTGCTGTCAGATGGGTTTTGCATTTCCAGTATGTATAGGGTGTTCTCCATATTGATATGGCGGGAAGTTATTGTATGTGGTAGTAAATATATCTTTGTATTCTTCTATTAACTCCTATATCTGTTGTTACTGGTCCTTGGTTAAAGTTGTCTTGATGTCAACAGCTTTGATTGCTGAGTCTTCCTCCCTGGTACCGTCAGTCTCACCAGAGAGGGCTTGCCATTTCCCGAAAACTCAAAGACTTCTTCCTCGTAGTTGTCTATCAGTGGTTCGAAATATCCCAGTACTGTTCCTTTGGGGATGGTGATTACCTCGAAGCCCATGTTCCTGATAGGGATGTGGATTGGTGATATTTGGTTGTGAATTCATTCTTCTGCCAAGAGTAGGTGATATTTCTCTTGGAGCTCCATTGATGGTGCAAATATTAGGTTGTCTGCTTCTACTGGGAGGTATATATCAAGGCCTCTTTGCTGGTAAGGTTGCAGGGTGATGTCTTCTCTTGCTCGGATGGGGCGGCAGATATAGGGTCTCATTTGTCTGAACTGAGCTACTCTTGCTACATGAACCTCGATGGGTGGTCCCTGGTGGTCTCTGTTGGTACTTCCAAAACCTCCTTGTCCTCTCTTGGTACTGTCCAGGTGCTTTACCTCTTGGATGGTGGGTTGTGAAGTCTTGATGAAGAGTATCTGACAGATAGCTTGCAGAGGGCTGAAGTTTTGATGGGCCCTTCCAATGTTGTGGATGATAACCTTGAGGGGGCCTTGGTAGTCTTGGTCAATGACTCCTCCCTCAATGGTAATTCCTTTAGCTGCTAAAGATAATCTTGATGCCAGTTGACCATAGAGTCCTGGTGGTATAGTGAGTACAATTTGGAGGTCAAAGGTCCTGGTACTCCTGGGTCAGATTACTGCTTGATAGGGGAGGCAGAGGTCATATCCAACTGATCCTTCTGTTTGTGCAAGAGAGGGCTGGGCCCATGGTGAGAGTAGCTTGACTTGGATAACTGGTTGGGTCTTGAGGAAAGGTATTCCAGCGGCTGCAATTGCGGGTGAGAACTCCATTCGTTCTGGCTTAAAGAAAGGCCAGTGTGCTCCTGTCTTTGGGTTTCTTGTGTAGTTGAATCCAGTCCTTCCAAGTGGGTCCAGAGCTTCTATGAGGGTGAAGGCAAGATTGACTCCCTGATTTCCTTCATGTGGGCAGCAGTACCAATGGATGACAGTTAGAATTTCTAGTGGTAGGTCCCAGATAGTGGTCTTATTCTTTGCTTTGCAGTTTCCTTCATGGTTGATCTCTTTGCATTTTCGGCAGGCCCAGCAAATTTGGGGTTCTTGTAGGGTGGGATCCTTTCTCTTGACTTGGCTCTTATGGATGTCTTCACTGAGATGAATACTTCGATGTTCACACCAGTAGCAGGTGAAGGTCCTTCCACAATCACAGTGCCCTTTCTTGACAAAGTCTTCATTCCACTTCTTAACTTCCTTGCAGGTGGGATACCTCTTCCGGTACTTGTCATAGGTAGGCAGAGTAATCTGTAGAGCTCAGGTGATGGTATAGGAACTGTTGCTATCCTTTTCGATTGTGAGGGTCTCCACAGGTTGTCAGGAAAGAACCTTTTGTTGCTCTTGGTAGGTCTTCTTGAAGGTCTTTGGAGTTGCTCAGATAGGAATTGGTACTCGCCTCCATTCATCTCTATCTTCAGTTGCTGGCATTGGAACCTTCTTGATGTCCAGGATTCGGCAGTTGCTGCAATCATCTCTTGGTGAGTAAAAGTGGTTGAAATGCTCACATTTGCCTAGGTGGAAGGCTCGCATGATTCGATTCTCTACCAATGGGGGTGGTGGCTGTGTGGATGGCCCTGCAAACTCACATGCTGCTCTTTCATTATTGCTTCCATCAATTCTTGATTGTAGACCCTCAATGTCAATGACTCCAACAAAGGGCTCTTCTAGTCCGCTATCTTGATCTCTAAGGGCATCAAAGTCACTTCCCAACTCTTGCAGGAAATTTGCTTCACTCTCTTCTTCATCTGTGGTTGTGGTAGGGGTATCACTATGTCCATGCCATTCTGTCTCAGAGGCTTGACTTGCTTTCCTTGATGATGCTCTTGACTCAATGGGTACCTTATGCTTTTGTCCATGAATGGTGAAGACTAGGAGCTGTTTTCTGATGTCCACATTGGCTCCAACTTGGTGCATCCAATCTGTTCCCAAGATCAGGTCATAAGAGGTTGCGGGAGTCACAATGGCTTGGGGTACATTGAGGCAGGCTTTCCCTACTTGAATGGGATATCTCGCACAAGTCCAAGGGGGGTAGATGCTGATCCATTAGCCATGATGACTCTTGCTTTGGTTCTTTCGTCAATTCCCCAACCAATTCTCTCCAGCATTCTTTGAGTAATAATGCAGACTGCTGCTCCAGTATCAATGAGAATTCGGGCATTTTCTCTATGTACTTTTCTACTCGCAAGTCTGATGGATTGATAATCATGTCGTCGGCTTTCATGCACCACATGAATAGTGCTGGGTTCTTGCGTGTGTGGTCCTTGGACAGGAAGTCTCTTGGTATCTTCCTTGGCTTCCTTCAGGAATTTTCGCCTAACTTCTGGGGCATTCTTGAGGACTTGCTTGATGGTGAGGCCTGCGTTCTGTTGATGGATCTGGTCCCAAAGTGAGGCTGCTGCATGAGGCTTACTGCTCCTTCAATGTTTGGTTCCTTGAGGGTGAGGTTTCTCATTCCTTATGGGCATCTCGTCTGCTGAGGACTCCATACTCATGCGCTCATCTTCTTCAAGGTCAGGCAGAGAGGTAGTCCTTGATACTTTTGATGGTCCAGCCTCGGGCTCAGGGGTATTCCTTCTGACTCGCTTGTTGTTTTCCAGTGGAGTGTCCGAGGAGGAATGAGTATGTCTTGGGTGCTTGCCTGTGGATACTGTTACTGGCAGTGGTGGGGGTGGGATCCTTGGTGGTCTTCCTCATCCTCTGGTCTGTGCAGGGGCAGCATCCCAAGTTACCTTGGATGGGAAGGCTTCATAATATGGATAGGTATCATCTTGTCTGTGAAGCCAGGCTGCTTCTTCTTCCATTTCTCGTGTCTTGTCATCCATCTGAATGAGGTTGACATTTCTGTCATTGGACTGTGTGGCTTGCTTCCTTGGGCAGTGCCTCTGGATGTGGCCTTGGTTTCCACAGTAGAAATAGATAGGGGCATGGGGACTGGTTGTAGCTGAGTCTATAGTTGTAGCTGGTGGTGCCTGTGAAGAGCTCCTGTTGTCTTGTTGCCGATAGTCTGGCCTATTGTCACAATGGTAATCTTGCTGTCTTCCTCCTTAGTTCTTCAGCTGTGCCACTGCGATGGCTAGGTCCTTCATTTGTTTCATGAGCATGGTCATTGGGTCTTCTTGTACTCTTAGCGGCTGCTGCTGTTGTGGTTGACTGAATTGGGCTGAGACCCAAGGTGCAGGTCTGCTCTCGTAGTTGGTCAACTGGGCTCTGAGGAATGCATTCTCTTGCTCTGCTGTGGTAGATCCTCGAGATCTTGGAGGTTCGGCTCTAGCTGGCTCTTAGTGGTCTTGCTGGGCTGGTCTGTAGTCTGCTTCATAACATCCTTGTGCTCCAGCAACTTGCTGCTCAATACTCCGATAACCCATCCTAATAACTTGCCTTCTGAGTTCCAGGTATAGGCCGTTGAGGAAGGTAGTGGATGCCAATGCTAGTTGGACTGCAGGCTGCAGGTTCACCTTGATCATTTGCACTTAGATCTAATGGTAGAAACTCTTAGGGGTTTCATTGACAGCTTGAGTCATATAGGTCAGAGCTTCTTGTGCTTCTTGTTGGCATTCAAGACCATTGAACTGGACACGGAGCCAGCCTTTGTGGATGGTGTATCTTTGCGTATGATGTCTATTTGCCATTAGGTGGGCTTCTTGTTCAGCTCGGAAGTTTGAGTTAAAGAATTACTCTTGCACATTCGCCGCCAAGTTAAGAAAACTGTCAAGTTAGGAAATTGTTGCAATCAAGGATCGCCGCAAATTTCAAGTTACAGCCAGTCAGTTAATTGCCACCAAGGAAAGCCGCCGCCATCAAGTTAATC
>RQIL01017720.1:0-10441 GCA_003951145.1 Jimgerdemannia lactiflua | reverse complement strand
ATTAATAGTTTAAGTTACTTGGGATATGGCTGACTATTAGCCAAGATGTACAGGATCTCATTATCTAACAAACTGCTAAGAAGACTGAAGCTGATAAGGCCAAGGCAATATCTAAGTTGTGTAATGTGTCTGACTCAATAGAGGTAAATTACAAGGTTGAGAGGCTGTGTAGATTGGCTTGAGCCCCCAGTTACTTTGTTAAAAAGCAACAAAATGTTCAGGTTTATAGGTCTGGTTCAGGTGTTGGTACTGATATTGGTGTTTAGTAGTATAATATTCAACTACTAGAGACTTTCTGTGGGTGATTTCCTAATTTGGTGGCATTCTTGGGTTGCATGTGAATGGGTTTCCTTCTAGGGCAATGATTAGTGGATAATTTCATGTGACCCAGATGGTCTTGTGTATGCGAATTTGGCAGATTTCCTTAAAAGCACAGCTTTCTGGGAATTGGGTGATCAATTTCCTTGAGGGTGCAGATTCTCTGGGAATCCATGACAGGCAATCGGGTTCCTTTTCTGGTGGATTTCTCGGGTGTGGTCTTTGAACAATGCGGTCAAGTGATCGATGCAGTCAAATGATGTGGATTGAATGAGGCAGATTAGTGGAATGCGGTGGATCAGCAGGCAAAAATGTGGACTTGAACAAGGCAGATTCTGTGAAGTGCAACAGATCAGCAAGCAAAATATTGAATGATGTTGATCGGTGGTACATGGTGGATTGGCAGATAAAAACATAACAGACTTCTTGAAAAATGGTGGACTTTTCTTCAGGCTTATCTGGCAAGTAAACCAAAGGTGGTGAAGTTCTTCACTCAAACTTGGCAGCAAAACTTGGAAATGGTGAACTTCTCTTCAGACTTATCTGGCAAGTGAACCAAAACTTCTTTATATAGAAAAGTGGATTGGAGTGAAAATGAAGAACCAATGTTCACAATCTTCTTTTAACAGTGGCTTGTCAGCAGGCATATCTCCTAAGTATTGCAATCCAATTCCTTTAGGACCAAGGGGCTTTTGGCAGGCATTTCTCCTAAGTGTGTTGGGCATGCAGACTTGTCTTTTCCTTTTGGTTTCAATTTCAGACTGAGGTTTATTCACTCTTGTCTCTGAGGTATTTTATACATTATAGTTGCTACCTTGGTTGCTATCTGGCTAATTATAGGTTTGCTATTTATGGTGTGTTTGGGGTGATAGCCACTGTCAGGGTGACAGCAACTGTCAGAGTGATAGCCACTGTTAGGGATTTTCCCTTCTTTAGCTATCTGAGTTATTTATACAATTTCTGCAGCAATGGTTACTCTGCTGATTACTATGCTAAGTATTCATATCATCTGGTTTATTTGCATCATTTGGTTAATTATGAGATGTTCATGTCATCTGGCTAATTATGAGGAGGCTACATTTTTGGTAGTTTATCACATCAGCCCCCACTAAAGGGTGGTCTGTCCCAGACTATCCTTTAGTCATCATTCCAGTAGGCATAAGCACTTCAGCATCTATGCCCATACCATCATCTTCTTCTATATCTGGATCACTCTATTTAAGTTCTAAGTCTTCTTTTTGTTCTTCAGGAAATAGGATGTCAAGTTGTTGAAGAATACTTTGAAAGGTGGTTTCATTCATCTGGTGGATGTCATTGAGACAAAGATGAGACTGCACCAGGGCTCTAACATTTCATTTGTATAGAGTGTAGATTCATTTGGCAGTTCTTACTTCTCTGAGAGTGATTTCTGCTAAGCTCCTTATATAAGATTGGTCTGTTAACAGTTGTCCAATATTGTAGAAGGCCTACAGATGGTGGATCTAAAGCAATCTCTGGGCAATGGTGAGGTTCTCTTGATGCTTCTGGATCAGTTGTTTTGAAGTTCCTTCAAGTTGGTAGAACTGGGAGCAAGGGAATTGGCAAGGCTTGGAAGGAGCTAAGGATAAGGGTCTGAGGGTGTTGATCTATATTTTGAGTTATAGTTTGTGCAGATATATCTTGAGGTGAATGATGTGAACTGGGGTTCTCAAGACACATCCATCCATGCTTTTTATATAGATGCTAGTTCCTCTGATATTGTGTACAAGGTATGGTCCTTCCTATTTCAGTTCCAGTTTAGTAGGAAAGTTTGTTACAATCATGCTTCTCCAAACTAGGACTTGATCTCCAATCTTGATCTTCTGATTCTTATACTTTCACAGCTGATCTCCTTTTTTAAGAAGCTTTCCAAGGTTCTCATAGTCAGTAGTTCTGGTCTTCTTGGCAAACATCATTTCAAAGGGCTTTTGTTTGATTGAGGCAGCAGGGATGTTTTGGATTTTCCACAGGATTTTGGGTAAGCAGAGATTCCAATTGGTAGGATTGACCTTGATAAGTCCTTTCTTGATGGTGTAATTTATTCTTTCAGTCATTCTATTGTTTGAGGGTGATAGGAGGTAGTTCTTTTTAGGTAGATCCATAGGTAATATCAATTGAGATTACAAGTCAATGGATATGCATCAATTAGTTACTTGCAGTTGCAGGTTAGGAGTGGGCGAAGAGGTCTTACATTGCATATATACACCAGTTCTAGACATTTAGCACCAAAGACATTTTGTACCTCTATATAATTTATGTATGCTAGATAGACATACACTGCTTACATACTGGCCACTCAGCAGAACAACTCAGTTACCCACTTTATCACTTGTTCACTCTACCACTCATCTCTCTTTTTTCTCACATGCCTCAAGTCATTAACACTTATATCCTGTGCTGATTCGACCCCTCTTCATGCAGCCAACATGAAGTTGGCTCTCTGGCATGCTCTCATTGCATTGATCTCCCTTTCATTGAGTGAGTTCTATGCTTTCTCTGCAATAGTTCCACAGAAGACGCTATCAATACAGTCTTTGTAGCATCTTATCTCGCAGATATTCAATCCCAAACCATCGAGGAGGATACTGCGAGCAGTTCTGCCACATGCTGCTCAATGTGTATTTCCACCTGCATGGCATCCAAATGTCCCAGCCCTACACCCTCCCCTGTCTTGGATGACATTATGGACCAATTTTGCTGAACAAGACCACTGCCTTGATGATCTCTTCAACCTATTCCACTCCAACCACAATTCTGCCCCTCAACCAATTAATTTGGCACAATCTTCTTCTACTAACAGCAGAGTCTCTCTCAACCACTTTGCTGCCTCATTCTCTGCCACACTGTCTGTTGAGATTACAGGTTATAACTCGATATAGCGCACTCGATATAGATATGGATAATTTGTGGCGCAGTGGTGTTGGGATGACATCATCAACAAATGCGTAAAAGTGCATTACTTGGATGATCAATAAAAACATCGCTCTTCTCTCTCTATCCTTCCTATTCCTCCTAAGTTTATAACAAAGGTTATGAGCCCTGGTTAGCAGATAATACACACCTCTTTAGTATATGCTACACTACAACGTACAAGATGTCAAACCCAGGGAGCCCAATCTCAAGTACTGCAGTGCTAAGCCTGGCAATTAACACAAGTGGAACGGGTACCAGCGTGGGTACCACAGTCCCTCTGGTGGCGGCTACGACGACAAGAAGGACGATTCCTGTCTTCGACAGTAAGGATTATGCCATATGGGCATACCATATTAGGAACCTCTTGGAGGAATGCAGTCTAGAGAACTATTGGAAGTCACAGGTGCAAATAACTGGATACGACCCAGTAAAGGATCGCAAGGCATTGAGGGAGATCACATTCACTCTATCGAATGAGCAAATGAAACTTATTATGAATGCTATGACAGTGAATGAAGCCTGGGAGATCCTATGCAACCATCATCAACAAGCATCCATATCCAACAGATTCCACCCAAAGGGACAATTATTTACTCTATGGATGAAGCTCAAGGAGAGCATTCAAGAATATGCCAACTGCGTCAACAATCTGACGAATCAGGTGAACTCACTTTCTATGCTGGCAGACCTCATCAGGGAGGAAGACAAGGTCCTGGCCCTTATACGAGGCCTTCCTGACGTGTTCAATATGGTCGTGTCCGCTATGCGGGAATCCGATAAGCTTTCAGATTACAAGTATGTCATCATGAGCCTATTAAACGATGAATCGAGGCAGAACAACAGTGCAAACGAAGACTATGATGAGAAAGCATTCTATAGCGTGCATGGTTGAGGCAAAGGAAAGTCAAGTAAAGGACGAGGTCAACAAGATGGTCAATGTGCCAAGTTCAGCGGTAAGTGCTTCTACTGTGATAAGCCCGGACATCGCGTCCAAGACTGCAATCTAAAGAAGAAAGAAAAGAGAGACCAATGTGGTCAGGCAAACGTCGTGGACACCAATCAGAGCAGCAACAGGATGTTTTTCGTGGAGGCAGAGAACTGCCAACATGCAAACATAAGCATGAGTGCTAACGTGTGCAGCGAAGAAGTTTGGCTCATGGATTCTGGCGCAACACAACATATGACAGTGCACCATGAATGGTTCTCTACATATGAGAAGTTTGAGCACCCCGTACCTATAAAACTAGGCGATAACAATGTGATCTACACTCAGGGCAAAGGAAATGTTGGAATACACTTGTATGGAAAAGTCAAAGAATCCTCAGGCACCTTTGCGAACATACTATACGCTCCAGATATAGGTAAAAATCTCTTCTCGATAGGACAAATGATGGCCCGAGGAGACAAAGGAGTAAATATATGCCCGAATGGAGTAACGGTAATTGATCTAAAGAACAATAAGGAACTAATATATATGTCGAAAAGAGGAAATCTTTATGCAATTGACAGGACACCGAATGGTACATTGGCACACTCTGCAATGACAAATGATACCTGGTGCATATGGCACGAATGATTAGGACATATCGGCCAGACAAGCTTAGAACAGATGATGAGGAATAGCTCGGTGAAAGGATTGCCGAACTGTACATATCCGAACTTCTTTTGCAATGACTGTGCAGCAAATAAGGCTTCTCGGAAGTCTTTTCAGGAAAGGATGAAACAAGTGAGCAGTATACTCAATCTTATACATACGGACATCTGTGGTTCCATGCATACATCATCACATTCCGAGAAGAAGTATTTTATTACTTTCATTGATGACTACACTCATAAGGCCCACATATACTTCCTCATAGCAAAGAGCAAAGCATTCGAGAAATTCAAAGAATTCAAGGCGAGCGTGGAGAATGATACAAAGCATCGGATAGGGATACTACACTCGGATAACGGGACAGAATATGTAAATAAGTCCTTTAAACAATTCTTAAAAGAGCATGAAATATGACATACTAGAACGGCTCCCTATACTCCGCAAAAAAATGGCATGGCGGAACGGTTCAATTGAAAGATCGTTGAGATGGCCTGAACAATGATGAATGCAGCTGGCCTGTCAGAATCCTTCTGGGCCGAAGCATTGAACACAGCAGTGTACATATGTAATCGATACATTTCTCAAGCCTTAAGCAAAGAAAGTGACATACAGTCTAAGGATGATAACCTTACACCTGAAGAACTGTGGAGCGGATCCAAGCCTGACATCTCGCACTTATGGACATTCAGAAGCAAGGCTTACATATTGGATAAAGGTGGAAATAGAGAAAAATTTGAGCCTAAAGCAGATAAGCATATATTCCTTGGATACGATGGATCAGCATATAGGTTGTGGAATATGCAAAAGCGTGGTATAGTCATCTCTCGCAATATTCAGTTCAAAGAGAAAGCAGAGGAAATTTGCATGGAAATTCCTATACCCATGACCAATCCAATGGTGAGTGGAACTATACCAACGGTGAGTGGAACTATGCCAACAGTGAGCGCGAAAACTACACCAATGATTCTGGCAACAACGGTACAACCTATACCAACGAGATCAATGGCGCAAGTACCTATGAGACCCCCTGAACCGAGAATTACAGAAATTACAGATGATAACAAAGAAGAAGACATCCCTCTGAAGGGCAAGAAAAAGTGCAAGTCTGGAATAGACAATGAAGTCCAAGCAGATCTGGGAAGTTACTGGGACCCACCCAAGTCATCTCGTCACAAACAACATCATGTGAACTATGCCTGCGAATGTGCTTACATAGCAATGACCAGTGAGCCAGCACACTACGATGAAGCCATTCATTCGAATGATAAAAAGGAGTGGAAAAAGGCTATGGATGAGGAGTATAATTCACTCATCGAGAACGACACGTGGGACTTGGTCCCTCTTCCGGCAAATCGGCAAGCCATAGGATCCCGATGGGTGTATAAAATCAAGCATGATAGCAACAGTGGCATAGAGTGATACAAGACCCGATTTGTAGCAAAGAGGTATTCACAAGACTTTGGGGTCGACTATGACGAGACCTTTTCTCCGGTATTTAAGCTTACTTCGCTTAGAATACTTCTTGTGATCGGAGCCAAGTATGACTATGAGATACATCAAATGGACATTAAGATGGCCTTTCTAAATGGAGATGTGGATACCGAACTATATGTTCTTCAACCACAAGGATACGAACTCTATGACAATGAGAAGGAGTTAGTATGCAGACTACGCAAAGGCCTCTATGGCATAAAACAGGCGGCAAGGCTATGGAATCGAAAGATCAATGATTATCTCATAGAGGAGAATGGGTTCAAATGATGTGAGGCAGACCCATGCATATACACTCATCATACATCCTCAGGAACAGTATACCTGGGAATTTGGGTTGACGATATCATTCTGGTCAGAATGACAAATGAGATTAACGAAGTAAAGGCAGCACTACACAAGAAGTTCAAAATGACAGATTTGGGTGATGCATCTTTCCTTTTGGGAATATCCATCATACATGACAGGAGCACGCGTACTATACACCTAAGACAAGAAGCCTACATTCAGACAATACTCGAGCAATTCAGCATGAGCGAGTGCAAGCCAGTCAGAACACCGATGGAGACATCTGTGAGACTAAAGAAGTCTGATACATCTGACAAGAACAATAAAGACATTTCCTATTGACAAGCAGTAGGATCCCTTATGTATCTGATGCTCGGGACGAGACCCAACCTATCATATGCAATCAACAAAGTGGCGCAATACGCATCGTGCTACGACAACTCGCATTAGACTGCAATCAAGTGCATATTCAGGTATATTAAAGGCACAAAGAGCTATATGCTCAATCTGGGTGATAAAGGAGTAAGCGGGAGTACCGTTATAGTAAGCCTTTCCGGTGCATGTGATGCTGATTGGGCTGGAGACTTGGATGACAGAAGATCTATGACAGGATACTTCTTCTATCTCAATGATGGTGGAGCCATTTCGTGGCAAACTCGTAAGCAATCATCAGTGGCGACATCATCTACACAAGCGGAATATCAAGTGTTGTCAACAGCGACGAAGGAGGCCATTTGGCTTTGTGAACTACTAAAGGATCTGGGATTCACTCAAGGATCTATGACTATATGACAGGACAACCAATCCACCATTGCTTTGGCAAAGAACCCTATACATCATGCAAGGACCAAGCATATCGATATACAGCACCATTACATATGAGAGTGCATTGAAAACGAGGCTATATGCCTGCTATACATCTCTACAGAGGAAATGGCAGCAGATTCGCTGACAAAGGCCCTTCCAAAGGCAAAGTTCGATTTTTGCATGCAAGGAATGGGTATAACGACAAGCAATGAGCAGATAATGGCGAATGACGGGTAAAAATAAATATTATGGCAAATATTTGTGATGGAAACCTATAACATTGCTCAGGATTTCCATTTTTCACTACTTCTCTTACCTATTTTTTACGCTTATAAGCAGGGAATTTCGACCTTTTTCGGTCATCTAGATAGCATCTCATTGGTAATGTTTTGTTTTGCTTAGCTTAGCTGGAGCTTTATTATCTCGTTGAGCAGGAGTGTTGAGATTACAGGTTACAACTTGATATAGCGCACTCAATATAGATATGGATAATTGGTAGCGCAGTGGCATTGGGATGACATCATCAATAAATGCGTAAAAGCGTGTTACTTGAGTGATCAATAAAAACATTGCTCTTCTCTCTCCATTCTTCCTATTCCTCCTAAGTTCACAACACTGTCAGCCACCCCTCTCCCACTCATTCTACTAGATCCTGATACATTGGCTGGTGAGTTTCCATCTCTTTCTTTACTGGTCACAGTCATATGGGGCATTAATCTCTCCTTGAAATACAGCCATATCAACCAGCATCTGCTGGCCATAGTGATCAATAACTCATTCCCAGCAACAGCACTTGGTCGGCTACTGGAATACTACTCGACATTGGGAGTCCTGATGTTGGACCATCAATTCATCGAATCTCTGGATGATTCAGACACATGCATCATCACCAAGAAAGCTATATCTCTATTCAAGGACCTCCCCAATATCCCCACCTTCATCTCCAGCTTACCCACCTACTTTAGCATTGTCCATGATGCTCACCTGGGTCTGACTGAACCCACATCATTCTTCTCTTACACCATTGACTTTGTCTCTCTTGCAAGAACATCACTCTGGCATGTCCTCCTCAACTATCACATTGCCTTCCACAACAAACACATTGCTGAAGTTACCCACAATGGCATCTCAATTGAATGGTGCCACTATTGGGCCAAATGTGACCCCGACTTATTAATGTCCCTGAATCTCCATCAGAAGCCACTGGTACCTGTTTCTACTGCAGCTTCATTTTCCAAAGCATTGTCTCACTTGCGCCAGATCTCTCACTCAACTCACACCAATTGCAGCCCCAGTCCCTCCAAAATCCTGCTGGTGTGTCACAACTATAATGGATCTCTCTTTAACAGTATCCCAATGTTAGATCCTGGCTGCCGCCAGCATAAGTGCATCTATATACACATTAGAAATGCAGCCTTGACAACCCCTGGATGGACTGCCCTGACAATCCCTCGAAAACCCTAGGAACTTGCCCCTGACCATATGATACCCACCAGCAATACCACTCTCCAACTGGCTCCAAACTCTTTTCTCTGTCACTCCCTCTCCAAGCCCTTCAATGCTGCTTTCTCCAAAATCCAGGCTTACTTCTCTCCACTCACCACTGCCCTTCAACTGTCCATCTGATCACAAGTCCTCACCACATATCCAGACCAGGACCTCACCCATGCTACTGTTGATGCTATCTCTCAAGGTGCTTTCATGGGCTTCAATGGTACCCAATGTTGTTATATCAGCTGTAATCACCAATCCATGATCACACATGCTGAGGTAGTCTCCATGAACATCACTTAGGAGGTAGCAGCAGGTCATATCTGTGGCCTGTTCTCAACCCTACCATTTTCCTTATTCTGCTCCTCACCCCTGGGCACAGTCACCAGAAGAATTCATCATCCAAATGGTAATGCATCCATGACCTCTCCTGGCCTTGACATGGCCCCTCCATCAATACTGGATTTGATATAGACACATTTTGCATGTCTTACATATGCTTCGATGATGGACTAGACCTTATTCGGTGCTTCGACTGGGGCTGCCTACTATCTAAAGTCAATCTCGCTAATACATTCTGTTATATATATGTCCACCCCTCCAACTGGGAATTACTCGGATTTGAATAGCTGGATCAATATTATTTTGACTGCTGCCTTCCATTCAGTGCCAGGTCTTCCCCATTCCTATTCAACATCTTCACTGAACTGCTCATATGGATTGCCCATCAATAAGGCCTCTGTCATCTCCTCTATTATATAGATGATTTTATCCTTGCTTTACCATCCAGTGACCTTCCCCTCACCTCTTCCAACCTCTCCCAGTTCCTTCAACTCTGCCACTACCTTGGATGGTAAATGCAGCTACAGAAAATCATTGGCCCATTGATGTATATCATCTTTCTGGGTATTGAATTAGATACGGACACCATGGAGGCCCACCTCTCAGCTGGGAAACTCACTGGTATTCTAGACAAGCTCCACTGCTGGCCCCCCCAACACTCTTGCTCTTGACCACAGCTTCAATCCCTCATCAGGTCATTGAGCTTCACCTGCAAAATTATCCCACTGAGCGATCTATTTTTGTGGCATTTTATCAACTGCTTGACAAGTAACCATTCTGCCATCCTGCTTAATGATGAATTTCAGGCTGATATTCATGGCTCATGTTTCTACTACTATGCCGGAATGATGTTTTGGTTTTCCACTCTGTGGACTAGACAGCCACTCCAGATGCTCATGTATGGACAGATGCTAGCAGCAACATAGGTCTGGGTGCCTACTTTAAAGGCAAATGGTTCATCTCCCTCTGGTCCTCCACAATGTAACACCTTGACATTCAATTCAAAGAATTATATGCAGTCATTCTGGCCACCACTATGTGGAGCCTGCGTTGGACTTTCTGCTGCATCTTACTCCATACTGATAACCAGGCCATCCTTCACATCATTAACTCTAGCACCACTACTAACCCCACCCTTCTCAAACTACTACACCATGTCTCTCTTTTTTTTTTTTTTTT
>RQIL01017709.1:0-10443 GCA_003951145.1 Jimgerdemannia lactiflua | reverse complement strand
TATGAGTCATTATGAGTTTCTGATGAAGATCATCTTAAGATCAAGATGAGTCACGGATGAGTCACGTCATGCACTTGGTGGCTTGCAAAGTAATAGCAGTCTTCAGGTTCTGATGTCAGCAGGTTCAAAAGGCATCGTCACAGTATTTACACTGAACATGGGTGCGTCATTGGCTCACATAATGTAACAGATATTTACTACTGAATACAGATACACCATTGGCTTGCATGATGTGATGGATATTTACTACTGAATATGGATGCACTATTGGCTCATATGATGCGACAGATGTTTGCACTGCTGACATGGGGGTTAGGGTTGCTGACAAAAATGTTGGCTGGCCAAATTGGTATAAGGACATTTGTCAGCTTTAAATGGTATAGTACTCCTTGTCAGTGGCAAACAAATCATCTTGCTGGAATATGACTTTGTCATTCTGTTCTTGAAAGGGGGAAGTACCGGCCAAGTGGTGAGGGATAAAATGGTAGCCAATCATCTTCAACAACATTCTCCAATCCTTGTACTGCTTGGATGTGGACAGAGGACTGATAAACTCTCTGTTGCTGCTCTTCATCTTCTTCTTTTGAGGACTCATCAGCTTCAGTATCAGAGGGCGCTACTTTGGGAGTGGGGTCTTGGAGTTCTTGGACCTCCTCTTCAAAGATAGGGACTTCTTGAGCTTCTTCCTGATTTGGTTCTCAAATGATGTAGTGCAAAGTAAGACTGATAGAATGGTGAGTAGTTGGGATAGCTCCAGCAGGTGCTTCAACAGTAATGAGCAGTCCTTCAAATATCTCCATGAGGCTCATGAGGTGATCTTGGTGGTTGTCTTAGAGGGAAGTAGTGTGGAAACCTGGCAAAGTGGGTTTGGTTTGTTGGCTTCCCCCAGTAATACAGTTACTTCTCCCAGTGATGCAGTTACTTCCAATGTAGTTGACTACTTCAGCTTCTACCCAGTTGGCTTCTTCAACTGTCAGGTGGGTAAGGCTTCTAATAGTTACTCCTTGCAAATATACTATAGTCCAGAGAATGTGGCAGAATATCTGATGGATACAGAGAGCTCTCTTGATCAGCCAGCTAGTGGTTAACAATTTGGTAATGAGGTCTTCCTGATTGTCTTCTTGGGTTTCATTGTAAAGATAGTGTCCAATTTCATAGTCATGCCAGAGGGTCATTCATTTGGTGGTATCTTTGAGCTGTTGGATCATTATGTACTGATAATTGATGAAGTGCCCAAGATTCTCAGTGTAGAAGTTCAGATGCTCAGAGGTATTGGGGCACCAAATAACCTTCTTGATAGCTTTGAAGACCAGGGTCTTTAGACTAAACAAAGGGGTAGAACAGTGGAAAGTCTGGTTGGAGTGGCGAGTGGAAGGCATTATGGGAGGGTTCTTCATTCTTTGGGTCAGTTCTTGAGGCTGAGGCTGCATTCTTTAAATAATGTATTCTTTATTTCAGCTTAGATTATCATTACTCCTTTTGGTGTAATTGCTTGATAGATTAGGTTGTTCATTTGGTTGTCATGCCATATGTTGTCTGATCTTAGCAGTCACTTGTACTCTGCATTGTCGATCATACATGTCACACTATCTATCAGCAATTCTATTCAGCATCCATACCTCCAAAGCAATCATTACTCAGCAGATCCCTTTCTATCTAGTATATGATTATGAAGTACAAGACTCTGAGGAACTAATTCAGCTAAATTTGACAAAAAGAGTCACAGAGAAGATTACTTAGTTATATAAAGTATGCCAGCAAATATGAGGATTTATTACTAAAGCTTAAAAATAACAAAAGAAGTACTATGACTGTAAGGCTGATATAGAGCACCTCCTTATTGAACAGCAAGTTTTGATATACCATACTATTATAGAAGAAAACTGGAGTACTAAGCTCAAACTGAAATGGAAAGAATCTTATCTCATTTATCAAACCATATCTATCAATTCAAGACCTTGGATGGAGTTATACTCAAGACCAAGATATATCACAACCATATCAGACCTTATCACTTGATAGAAGCAAATTATATTGCTCAATCTCTATAGTGACTTTTTTGAATTGTTGATAATATATGATAATAACTAGTGCCTTAAGTATCAAAAGTTTACCTTGGGATTCTAGAATCAGCAGGATATCTAGTAAACTGAAGTACATATACTAAAATGAAGCTACTAACTAAGTTTAAACTCCTCTCAGATAGTTAGTCTAGTAATAGGCCCTCTGTCCTATATGAGGATGACCAGTCCCCACCAATATGCCAACAACTTGTTCTCTGGAGAAAATCAAGATTCACAATCTCTATACAACTCTTACTACTGAGAATAACTATAATTTTATAAGAAGCAGATGTGATGTAAACAATTGATAATATCCAAAAGTAGAATGATAATGATAGACCTAGTGACTATCTCAATCAGATGATAATACCAATCATATGATATAATAATCAAGTAATATAATTAGATAATCCCCCCCAATCTATCAAGTGACCTGACCAAAAGGAGCAATAATAATCTGAGCTAAAATGAAGACCACATTATTTAAAAGACCTAGACCTAGTCTTGGAATCAGTATTGAAGAATAAGCACAACAACACAATACCTCTCTTATATCACTCTAACCAGATCTCCTACCACTCTACCCCTTTGCTAAGTATGAAGAAATTTGTCCTTAAAGTCATCAAAATGGCCATCTGGTATCCTGACACTACTGACCACCTGAATTTCTATACTGAAGATCTTTGGATACTTTATCAATTACTACTATATTATAATCCAGTAGCTCAAAGATACTATAGACTAAATAACTCTCTAGTATAACTACAAAATTAGACACTGTCTCTATAATGAAACTCAAGAAGATGACCAAGAAGACCTTATTACTGAACTGTTAACCACTAGCTGACTGATCAAGAGAGCCCTCTATATCTACCAAATCTTCTGCCATATATTCTAAACTATAGCATATCTGTAAGGAATAACTGTCAGGAACACTATCTGCCTTACTATAGAAGAAGTCAATTGGATAGAAGCTAAAGTTACTAATTACATTGAAAGCAACTATATTGCTGTAAGAAGCCAACAAACTAAACCCACTCTATCAGGCTTCCACACTACTTCTCTCTGAGACAATTAATAAGGTCACCTAATGAGTCTTATGGAAATCTTCAAAGGACCACCTATTATCATTGAAGCACTTATTAGAGCTATCCCAACTATCCACCATCCTGTCAGCTATTTCTCATACTACATTATTTGGGAATCAAATTAAGATGCTCAAGAAGTTCCTTTTCAAGAAAAAGAGCTTCAAGATTCTACTATTAAAACTATTACTATATCAGAAGATATAAATACTGAAATCAATGAATCCTCAAAAGAAGAAGAACAACAGAAAATTTATCAGTCCTCTGTCTACCTTCAAGCTATACAAGGATTAAAGAATATTTTTGAAGATAATTGGTCACTATTCTATTCTCTTACTTTTTGACCAGTACTTCTACTCTTTGAGAAGCAAAATAATAAAGCCACAATCCAGTAAAATGATTCACTTGCCACTAGTAAAGAGTACTATACCATTTAAGGCTAGCCAATATTCTTCACCAATAGTATTGCACAAAGATATTCCAGCCTTACCCAATTTAGTTAGTGTTACTTCCACATAAGTGTGTTGTAGTTTAACTAAATATAGAATAGCCCTCTCATTATTTAAACATTCTTTGTCACTGCAAACAGAGTATTACAATCTTCAGGGCTTCTTTCTCTGCTACCATACTGGTTACAAGGTCTGGCAGGCAACCAGCCAAGTCCCCTTTTCCCAACTTACGACCCCTCTACCTCAGTGTGGTTTGCTATATCTGTTGCAGGGCAGTGGGAGGAAGGCAATGGTGATGAGTTGCCCCTCTTTCAGTGTCAGATCAGTGTTTTCTTTACTTTTTTGCGGTTCTGGTGCCTCTGGCTGCATCTGGGGTGTACCTGTCTTGGCACGGCGCTTTTCTTCCTTTGTCATCATCAACAAGGTATCATCTTGATATATCATGGGCTGCGTAGGGAGTCAGCTGACCATGGGCATCAAGTGCTAGTATAGGTTACCTGCAGGTTATCAGTACCTGTGGTGGGGCCCTCTGAGTCTTGGTGAGCTTCCTGGCAAGCACAGTTCTGGCATAGGTGACTGCTTTTCAGGTAGAGTCAGATGGGAGGGGAGATGACCATCACAGATAGGTGGAAGGGTGATAATGGTAGACCAGTCAGGTGCCAGGCTGGTGATGGCTATCAGGGTGTGGTGAGTGCTGATTTGGTGGGGCCTTCTGATTAGTTAGCAGGGGGTGGGGCTGTACCCAACTGAAACCAAGAGCTGATGCAGTAATACAATCAAGGCCCACAGGCTTGGGGAGTGGGGCCTTTCTTTTCTGGCTGTACCTGACTGGAACTGGGAGCTGATACAGCAACACAATTGAGGCCCGCAGGCTTGAGGAGGGGGATAGGGGTCTCCCTCTATCCCTCGAGTAAGTCCTTTGATGAAGAGTTCTGTGTATTAGTCCTTATCAACTGTTAGCTAGTTGGGGGGTTTTTATTTTGCCTTGGACTTTTAGTTGGGGTTCAGGGAGCTAGTTCTTATTCAGTTCTGGCACTATTGGATTTTGACATATAGGTGTGCTCTTGCATGTAAACGATGATCCAGCCCTGGTGAGCTGATGAATCTGATCTATGTATCATTGGGACAGGGGTACGAAACACTGCCCTTGCATAGCTGGAGTGGTGGGACTGCTGAACAATTTGATAGCCTAGGTTAATGGGGGGTTGGTGCTTGGGGAGGGGGTGGGTGTAACATTTTAGTGTAGTTTATTTCTTTTTCTTTATCTTTCTAGTATTTTCTGTAACCTTCCAGTACCTTCTGAATGATTAGAAATCCTTTCTTGGCACTAAGCCACAGCTAGAATATTCTTGTCACTTCCATTCTAGTCTTAGCTAGTCATGGAACTTCATGGAACATTGCAGATCTTTATTTGTCATCATTGCTGACAAATCTTTCTCTTGGCATTTCTATTGATTTCTCAAATTCTTCTGGATCCTTCTTTCAGATCTTGTATAAATATCCCGTCTGTTCTCTTGAATAAAACTCAGAATATTTTCTCCCTGAATCCACAAGCCTTCCTGAACTCTTAGTAACTCTTTGAGCTACTTTGAATCTCTAGAATTTAGTCACTTCCTTATTTAAGAAACCAGAACTGTTACACTTGGTAGCAGTGGTTAAGTTACACCTTGCCTAAAACAAGAAACCTCTCAAGAACTAGTCAAACACCATGTCCATGGACCCCAATGCTGATGCCTGGGACAACAACATCTACAGCACCCCTTATAGCAACTATGTCCCATAGAATGCTCCTCACATTCAGTAAGAAGAAGAGGACAAAATTCCAAATCAGTCATCTGGGACTCTAGAAAGCCTGCTGTACACTGCATTGGCCCAAATTTCCCAACTTCAAGAATGACTGGACAAGAAGGAGGGCAAAGCTCCTGCATAGTCTACATCTGTACCTACAATAGTATCTCCGACAGCAGTCACAATCAAGCCTCAGAAGCCTGATACCTTTGATGGCCAAAGAGGAGAACTGTCTACCGACACTTGGCTTTTCCAATTGGAGCAGTATGGAGAACTAACCAATCTGGATAAAGCAGTACTAGTCCAATTTGCCACCACACTCCTCCAAGGGAATGCTGCAATCTGGTGGTGAAATCATGTCCAGAACACAAGATTCTCTAGCCGAATCAAGACCTGGGGTGAATTCTCAGATGCTATCAAGGGCCAATTCAAATCTGTCAACAGCACCAAGGTCACACAAGACCACCTGGCAAATGTCAAATAACTCAAGTCTGTGCAAGCATACAATGTATAATTTCTGTCTATCCTACTGGAGCTACCTCATGTCACTGAAGATGAGAAGGTCGACAAGTACATCCGAGGTCTCAAGGGACAAACCTGAGTTCATATTGAACTAGAAGAACCCAAAGACCTAGACACTGCAATGAAAATTGCTGATAGGTTTGATGTTATTACCTATGGCAACTGCTTCAAGCAGAAGAGACTGCCATTCAATAATAATTTTAGAAGGGAGGAAACCAAAGTCAGAACTGTTGGACCTGCTCTCATGGATCTAGACACCATTGACAAGAACAAGAAGAACAAGCTTACACCTAAGGAAAAGGAGTGCTTCAAGAAGGCTGGAGCCTGCTTCTTTTGCTGACAGCCTGGCCACATTGCTACAAAATGTCCCAAGAAGACTACTGAACCCAAGAGGATCCTGGTCCTATCCAAAGATACCCAAGGTCATCAAGTTAAACAAGAAGTTATACTCAATTTCATGGGAGTTAATCCCAAGGCCCAGATTCCTCAAGTATAGTCAGAAGGAGCCATTGGTTTAGACCTTCAATCCATTCAACAAGTCACTATCCCTGCTCACGAAAGAAGGCTCATTCCAACTGGCCTTGCAGTCGAAATACCTAAGGAATATTATGCAAGAATTGCACCAAGATCTGGTCTCAGCGTTAAGCACTCACTGGATGTCGGCGCTGGAGTCATTGACCCTGACTTCTGAGGAGAATTGCAAGTCCTACTAGTCAACCACAAGGACCAACCTTATACTGTCAATGAAGGTGACAGAATTGCACAGCTCATTCTGGAGCAAGCCACCCTGCCTGCCATCAAGGAAGTCACCAAGTTGTCTCCAAATAAGCAAGATCAGAAAGGCTTTGGCAGCACTGATAAAGTTGCTAGCATAGCCGAGAACTGAGTCAACTCAATGCTCATCTTCAAAGGTCTAGTCAAAGGTCAAGAACTAGATGTTCTCATAGACAGCAGAGCTGTTGAAAACTTCATCAATAAGAACCTCATCAACAAACTCAAGATTCTCACCAAACCAGCTAGCAAGAATGGTGGAATTGTCACTGCTGATGGCACAACTCTGCCAATTGACTCTATTGCCACTAAACTTCCCCTCAAGATTCAGAAGTACTGGGAATGTTTAGATTTTGAAGTAGCACCCCTAGGAGATCATGACCTGATCTTAGGCAAACCCTGGCTTACATGACACAACCCACACATTGATTGGACCAAGAATGAAGTTACCCTGATTCAAGACAGAGTCAACATTACCATCAAGCCAGACAAGACTCAGATGAAAACCCCAATTGCCACCCTTTCGGCAATACAGTTCAAGAAGGCCCTTGAGAAAGCTACCTGTGCCTTTGTTGCACTGATCCGACCCAAGAAAGAAGACAAGAAGCTATCAATCAGCGAAGGTGTCAAGTTACTGCTGAATAAGTATACAAGGATGTCTTTCCAGACAAGCTACCTGGTCTACCACCTTCAAGAGACCATGATCACGAAATCAAGCTGGTACCTGATGCGGCTATTCCTAAGAAGAAGATGTACTGTATGTCACTACTTGAAATTGAAGCAGTCAAGAAAAAACTTAATGAACTCATCGAGTGAGGAGCCATTCAGCTAAGCAAGTCACCCTTTGGCTCCCCAGTCCTGTTTGTCAAGAAGAAAGATGATACCTTGGAAATGTGCATAGACTACCATGCACTCAACAAGATTACTGTCAAGAATCATTACCCACTGCCACTCATTGACCAAATCTTTGATGCTCTCAAGAATGCCAAACACTTCACCAAGATTGACCTGACCTCTGGGTATTATCAAATTCACATCAAACCAGAAGATATATCCAAGATAGCATTCATGACACCATTTGGACTATACAAATTTCTAGTCATGGCCTTTGGTCTCACCAATGTGCCAGCAATCTTTCAAGACCTCATGCAGACTGTCTTCAAGGATCAGCTCTATATCTTTATACTCGTGTACATTGATGACATCCTGATCTTCAGCAGCACTGAAGAAAAACATCTCAAACATCTTGAACAAGTCCTCAAGATCCTCTATGAACACAAGCTTTATGCAAAGCTCAAGAAGTGTGAGTTCTTTAAAGATCAAGTCGAATACCTTAGACACATTGTATCAGCCAAAGGAATTCAAGTAGACCCAAGGAAAATACAAGCCATTGAACAGTGGCCTGTATCAGCAAGTCTCACTGAACTTAGGTCCTTCCTTGGTCTGGCTGGATACTACCGCCGATTTGTCAAGAACTTCTCTGGCATAGCAGAATCTTTGACAAACCTCCTGCGAAAGCAACCCAACTCTGATCTCTATGTTCCCTATATCTGGGACACCTTCTATCAACAAGCCTTTCAAGAACTCAAGAACTGCCTGACCCATGCACCTGTCCTTAGAAACGTGGACCTGAACTTGAAGTTCACTGTCACTACTGATGCATCCAACTTCACAATTGGTGCAGTCATCTCTCAAGATGATGGACAAGGACACAGACCCATTGCATTCGAGTCAAGAAAACTGTCCCCTGCAGAACAAAAGCTAGCCACTCACAAAAAGGAACTCCTGGCAATCATTCATGCCCTCAAGACCTGGCAACACTATCTAGAAGGAGTTGAGTTTGATGTGATCACAGATCACAGATCCCTTCAGTACATCAACACCCAATCAACTCTTTCCCATCAACAAGCCAAGTGGAGTCAGTTACTTCAGACCTTCACTCCGAACATCATCCACAAGCCTGGCAAAACCCTGGTTGTACCAGATGTACTCTCAAGAAGGCCTGACCTTGCTGCCATTTTACAAGTCACTGTGGCACCTGAATTCCTTAACCAGATCAAGACCACCTATGAACAAGACTCTCTGGTTCTACAAAAGGACACCAAGGTATTTAAAGAAAAGTACACCCTCAAGGACAACCTTGTGTACTATCAAGACAAGGTCTATATTCCTGCCAACCCTGAACTATGATACAAGATTCTTCACGAACATCATGACTCCCCACTAGCCAGTCACCGGAACTGAGAAGACCATCAAGAACATTCAATGAGACTACTACTGGCCCAATATGCTCAAGGAAATCAAGAAGTATATTCAAAGCTGTGATCTTTGCCAAAGAAACAAGTCAAGCAACCAAATGCCTGCTGGTCTTCTGCAACCCTTGCCAATTCCAATCAAGAAGTTCGAGCAAGTCACAATGGACTTCATTGTACAACTCCCATGAACCAAATCAGGCTATGATGCCATTGTTGTGTTTGTGGACTGCCTGACCAAGATCACAAATGCTGAGCTAACCACAACCAATGCCACTGCCTCTGAAATCGCTAGAATCTTCTTCAAGTCTATCTTCCACCAATATGGGCTTCCCCAAGTAATTGTCAGTGACTGCGACCCCAAATTCACAAGTCATTTCTGGCAAGCACTCTTCAAGACTCTTGGAACTCAAATCGCTATATCCACTGCCTTCCACCCTCAAACTGATGGACAAACTGAGCGAATGAACAGAACACTTGAACAAATGCTCAGAAACTATATGTCTTATGAGCAAGATGATTGGGACCACTATCTGACCTATGCTGAGTTCGCCTACAACAATGTAGTCTAATCATCTACTGGTATTTCCCCTTTTCAGTTACTACACAGTCAAAACCCCAAGACCCCTGCAAGTCTAGTCTCATTCCAGCAATCCAGTCACACACAAGTCCCCACTGCCCAGAACCTTATTGACAAAATGGATTCCCTTCTCAAGATCATGACCGCAAATCTGCAAAAGGCCCAACAACATCAAGCTAAGTATATGGATAAGAAATGTCATGATGTCAACTATACTATTGGAGATATGGTTCTACTCAAAGCCAACAACATCAAGGCCCAATCTCAAGTCAACCGCCAGTCAGCCAAATTCCAGCCCAAGTACCTTGGACCCTTCAAGATTACCAAGCAAGTCTCTACCTACTCCTACTATCTCAGTCTACTGACAACCATGCATATACATCCAGTATTCCATGTATCACAACTCAAGGCCTGGAACTAGTCACCCCCTTACCCTGGCCGAATTCCGACACCCTCAGCACTAGTTATGGTTGAAGACTACATCGAGTATGAAGTCAAGAAAATCTTAGACAAACAAGTCTGATACCATCACACAGAATACCTAGTCAAGTAGATGGGCTACCCTGAATACAATGCTACCTGGGAACCCGCTGCCAATCTCAAGAATTCTCAAGACCTCATTCAAAAGTTCGAGCAAAAAGAAACTCATTGACTGCCCGTGAGGTTCTCCTCTTGAATAGTAGATGACCTACTGTACTGATCAGGTATATTACATATCGGGGCACTCTAAGGGATACAGTATCAGAAACAAGACCCACAGAAGAACTCTATAAACCCTGCAAATAACGAGGTTCGAACCAGTTCTCATTCGATCAAGATGATACTTTGGCCCTTACCTTATACAAGGATGGCCAGTCCTTGCCAATGAGCTGATATATTTTATTTGTCTTTTTTTTTGGTTTTATTTTCTTGTGTTACCTTCCGAATTCAATA
>RQIL01017698.1:0-10444 GCA_003951145.1 Jimgerdemannia lactiflua | reverse complement strand
AAAAAAAACTATTATTTAGCCAGAATTCTGCCAAATTGAGACTAGAATCACTAGAAGCATATATATCTAAATCTCAAGATTGAATTTATACTGCTAAATAAACTATAGTTATGAATATAGTTCCAACTTTAGTAAAGTAGCTGGAGGACAAAACTGCTTTATCATACAATCATTAGTACTTAGTCAGTTTTGAGCTTAGTCTCCATTCAGATATAATGTAAAATATTAAGTTTAGTCTTAGTTTCTCCTGCTCTTCAGATGCTAGTCCTAAGTGACAAACAGTTAGCAAGATTTCAGTATTCTTTCTTGAGTGACTAAGTATGTATTACATTCATATCTATCAAGTATATAGACTATGCCAGCATCTTAGCTAGTTTTTCTACCATCAGTTTTATACAATCTCTACCACTCTTTCTTATTAGTTAGATATAATAAAAGAATGGCCCCTTTGCATTACTTAAATAGTAGGCCTGAGAAGTAAATACTTTCACGGTTCTTTGATATATAAGATGGGTCATATCAAAGGAGTTTGCAGAGAGGACCATAGAATCAAGTGAGAGAAAGTGGAAATAATGCAAATAAGAATCCTAATAAAAAATGTATACAAATATATAGAAGTATAGAGCATAAGTATAAAGTATACAAAGCATCACTGGTGGAGGACTGTGAAGAGTTGGTTTATGTCATCCTGAAAGTGTTTGGCATGCTTTATTTGTCTAAACATGGTCTTATATCTGTGAATCCATCTGTCTAAGACATATATATATATGAGAAATTTCATGTAAAAATAGCAATAAAAGTTTCTCAGCTCCCACAGAGTCCATCTCTTAGCTATTTTGAAAGCTTTGACAGTTTGCCATTATTTTCTATATGACCTCTGTTATTAGTAAGATATGAACAATGACCAAATTCAACAATAATGTGACTAGGCCACTCAGGCCAAGCATGCTGAATTCTTACATCAGGTCACCAAGGCTATTGTGGTCAGTCTCCACCCTCTTCTGGTGGATCCAGAGATCATGAACAGTAGGGAATATTGACGCATTATTGACACCCTAATCCTCCAACAATGGGCAGATGAACCATCTGACCTTGGGGATACTATTGATGGAATGGACCTCCATGACAAGGACAGTGGAGATGACGAATTCCTCACCACCACCCAGATAAGAGCCATTGAGCAATACCATGCCCTCCCTACATTTACCAATGTGGTCCTCCAGGATAGAATTGAAGCCCATCTTACTCCTGCTAGCATCTGAAAACTCCTCTGCCATAACCCTGAGCCAAGGTGGGGCATCTTCTGCACCCCTAACATTGACAAAGCCTTTGCTGATGATTTCCCCAAAGTAGCTCAGGAAGCAGACAAGGTTCTTGCTAATACCCAGTGAGCGATTTACAATACCCTCCATCTGATTGCCATAACCCTTCTTGCCCTCGAACCTCACTCAGATAGGGCTGATGTCTTTCATGGGCTGGTCCACAACATTGTCATTTCCCCCTTGGTGGAAAAACTCCAGGACTCACTCTGGATTGGTTTCCATGAGGCCAATGTATCCAGATCTGCTGCTGCACAGAACTAGCCAAGACCGCTGGCTGGTCCCCTGCTCTTCTCTCTGCTTGCTACACTGTGGTCTCAGGCACCAACTTTGATTGCAATCTCTTTAGTGCCAACTTCATCCACTGTTTCTACAATGATGCTAAACACCAAAAACATCGCCTGCTCATTCATGACACAGCCAAATCCAGCCACCATGGAGGCTCCTCTCACTATGGTTCAACTCTCTCTGGGGGCCATGGCCAGGGAAACGGGATGCAGGGTGGCCACAGCTCCAACCACTGCCAACAATCATCCAGCTCTCAAACCCATCCTCCAAATACCAACAACCATGGGAGATTCCATGCTCCACACCCAGGACAAGATGTGCTTCAACTGACCACCCAATCCTGAGCCCATCTATCTACTACATAATTGCCCAAAAGTTACAGAATGTTATATCCAAGGTGGGGGCATGACTTACCATGATTCTTGAGTCCACTTGGAAGGCCTTGGGCATAGACTGCTGGGCAATTGACACAGCCCATAGCAAGAACAGGATCAAATGGGTAAGTCCACTGAACCCCCTCCAGACCAGACCCCGATTTTCTTATGAGCGAGGTATGTCCCAGATGGAAAAGACCTTGGTGGATGCAGCCATCACTGAATTCCGGGACAAGGACGCCATCTATGCTGCTGCTCCAGGAGAGCTGCTCTATCTTTCCAACATCTTTACCATCCCCCAGATTGACAAGGTCCATGCTTGCCTCAATGCATGTCCCCTGAATGAGTTCATACAGTGACTGCACTTCAAGATGGAAGGCATTCAGACCCTATGCCACATGGTTTGCCCAGGTGACCACCATATCAAGATTGACATCAAGGATGCCAACCTCCACATCCCTCTTCACCCCAATGACCAATGGTTTTTGGCCTTTTATTGGCAACAAATTCAGGGCAATACCATTTAGGCTGTCATCTGCTCCTTGAATATGGACCAAGATGATGGCAGCCATTCTGGAGCCCCTCTGGCAGTGGGGCATCTGGCTAACCTATTACATCGATGACATCTGCCTTTTGGTCTTATTCCAGGAGGAGGCCCTCCACCATGGGGCAATTATCAGTCACTACCTGGAGGCACTGGAATTCCTCCTGCACTCCATGAAATGCATCTGGGAACCCTGCCAACAACAGACTTTCTTAGGATTCCTGATTGATATAGTCAAGATGGAACAATGTCTACCCCTGGACAAGATCCACAAGATTCACAAGGAAACCACCTCCTTTCTTTGCCTCACCACTTTGATCCCAATATGTAAGGTTGCTTCCCTAGTGGGCCTATGCAACTCCACCTCTCAGGCAGTCTTTCCAGCCTACTTCCGGGTCTGGTCCCTTATCCAGGACATTCAAGAGGCCCTATGGCCCAACCATGACAATTGGAACAGCCTGATGGCCATCTCTCCAATATCTTGCAATGATCTACAATGGTGGTCCCTTGAACTGGCTAAGTGGAATGGCAGATCCATTCTCTCTGAGTGCCCCAAAGTTATTATCAATACTGATACAAGCAACTATGGGTGGGGTTTCGACATCACCACTAGCACCTTCTGGGCTACACACCAGGCGACCAGCTCCAGGACCCCTTGGGAACAGCACCAATCCATCAACTACTGCAAGCTCAAGACAGTCCTCTTTGCCTTCCAGATCAATGGCCAATATTGGGAGGGTCATATGGTCCTCATTCAGATAGACAATATGACTATGAAGGCTTTTATCAACAAGCAAGAGGGCTCTCTCCACCATCTGAACAATGTGGCAGCCCAGGTTCATCACCTCTGTCTGATGAAGAAGATCCTCCTCTTCACAGAACACATCCCTGGCATCAAGAACATGCAGGCAGACTTCCTGAGCCAGATTTGCCCCTGCCCTGACAACTGGCAACTGAACCCCCAGTTATTCTGCCAACTCCTCTGGTGGGGTTCCATATCCCTGAACCTCTTTGCCTCTCAAATGATGACCCAGATACCCCACTTCTACAGCTGCCAGGTAGACCCCGATGCTCTAGGGATAGATGCTTTTTGACATCCTTGGCCAGCCTATGGCACATATGTAAACCCCCCTTGGATTCTCATCAATCAGGTCCTGTGCAAGATCACGACCAACTGCTGCCAGTGTCTGATACTCATCACACCATTCTGGACATGACAGAGCTGGTGGCCCAAACTTCTCAGTATGGACATGATGCTGCCAATTTACCTTCCTCAATACCTTCTGATGGTGATGCCAGCAATCCGAATGACACATTGTGCCACCCTGGCATGGAAGATCAGTGGCAATCTCCAGACACCACAATGTTGGTGCCACAGGCTTGCCGGCTTATCTGGGCCAACATCTGGAGTTCCTCTCGCAAGAACTACAAATCTGCCTTCCAATACTATACTCATTGGTGCCATTGACATTATATCGATCTCATATACACATCTATTGAACAGCAGATTAACTGCTTGGCACAGCTCTTCTAGGAGGGAATGAGCACCTGTCAGCTCCACAGCATATGTACCACTATTGGATGGTAGACACTATTGATATATGGTGCTCCCTTTTCAACCCTCCCATCTGTTGCCCATTTAATCCAGGGTGTGGCCAACTTACACCCCCCTCTCTCCAACAACAAATCTCACCAATGGGATGTCACCTCTCTTATTCAGTGGTTGGATTCTCTGGGCTCATATGATGCCATTATGACTTGGGTCTTGCACTGCAAGACACATGCACTTCTGGCCCTTTGCATATCTTGGCAGGTGGCAAACAACTTTGCTAGATACCAAGCATCCATCAGTTTTTATGGTAGCATGAATGACTGGCTGGCTGAGATGGTCCTAACCACCAATATGACTAAGGAATGTACTACTGAAATTGCTACCAAGGTCTCCTGCCCTATCCCAGCCCTCCTTGAGGACAGGAATATGTACCCAGTCTACTGAGCTTTCCATTGGACTCACAAGATGGAACCCCTATGCCCCCCTACCAATGGTGACTGCCTCTTCATCAGCATGCACTCCCCACACCACAACCTCACCCCCAACCACCACTGCAACTGGTTCTCTGATTGCATGGCTGCCGTGGGCATTAATCCTGTCTACCGCCCACACTCAGTATGGGCTGAATCTTCTATCGAGGCCCTCAAAGGAGGCACACCTATCGATGAGGTCCTCCAGAGTGGCAACTGGAGCTCCCAGACGACCTTTGAGCACTATTACCACCTGTCACACTGGGCGCCCACCATTTCTGGCAAAGCACAGACTTCTTCTCTAGTCTACATGGTCCTCAGGCACAAGAGTAAGGGCATCTATAAGACCCCTCTCAGGCACTCTACTCACCTTCAATCTACAAACAACTAACTCTAAAATGGTCCAGAACCAAGTGATGCTTTGTTCCAGATTGACAAGGCACCATAGGTGCCGAAGTCTGTCCCAGACTTTGCAAGCTTGGTGGAGGACCATGAAGAGTTGGTTTCCCTCCCTTCTCTCCCTACCCCATTTTCATTTACTGCCTTTTTTTCACACCTCCTTCCCACTTCCAAATTTTAAGAGCATTGTTTTTCTCCTTCTTGCCTTTCAGCTTTTCTTTTCTTTGTTTCCCCTTCAGGATTTTCGGCTCATATGCCAAACCTTTTCTAGGCAAAGGGATGAACTCTGTGGGAGCCAGGATGCTTTTATTGCTATTTTTACATGAAATGTCTCATACATATGTCTTAGACAGATGGATTCGCAGATATAAGACCATGTTTAAGATAAATAAAGCATGCCAAACACTTTCAGGATAGCATAAACCAACTCTTCACAGTCCTCCACCAAGCTTGCAAAGTTTGAGACAGACTTTGGTGTCTATGGCGCCTTGTCCATCTAGGATTGTAATGTGCTTGGCTCAATAGAGGCAAATTATAAGGTTGGGTGGCTGTTGCAAATTGGCTTGAGCCCTCAGTTACTTTGTCAAAAAGCAAAAAAATGTTCAGATAATATATATAGGTATACTGGTGTTTAGTGATATAATATTCAACAGCTGGAGACTTCTGCATGCAATTTCCTAATTTGGCCGGATTCTTGGGTTGCATGTGTGAATGGATTTCCTTTTAGGACAATGGGTAAATTCGCGTGACCCAGTGATCTTGAGTAATCAGGTGGATTTCCTTATTAGCGAGCTCTCTGGGAATCGGCGATCAGTTTCCTTAAGGATGCAGGTTCTCTGGGAATCCGTGACAGTAATCAGGCAGATTTCCTTAAAAGTGCGGGTTCTGGATGCAGTCTTCTCTATGATGCAGTTAAGTGGATGATGCGGGTTTACTTGAATTATGCGGGTGAAATGAAGCAGATTCTGCGAAGCATGGCAGATCAGCAGATAAATGTTGAATGATGTGGACGATTGGTGCTGAACAATGTGGATCGGCGGTACATGGCGGATCAGCAGGTGAAATGTAGAATGATGCAGACTTTCTCTTGAAAATGGACTTGAAAATGGCGGACTGAACAAGGCAGATCGGCAGAATGCGGAAGATCAGCAGATAAAAGGTGGCAGGCTTAAACTGACAGACTTCTTCAGGCTTCAAAGTTATGTTGGATGACTGGCTTTGAGAGGCAGACTTAAACTGATGAATTTCTTCAAGCTTATCTGGTAAGTGAACCAAAAACTTCTTTGTATTGGAAAGTGGACCAGAGTGGAAATGAGGAACCAAGCTCAAAATCTCCTTTTTAACAGTGGCTCATTAGCTGGCATATTTCCTAAGTGTTGCAATCCAATCTTTAGGACCAAGTGGTTTATGGCAGGCATTTCTCCTAAGTGTGTATGGCAGGTAGACTTGTCTTTTGCTTTGGATTCAAATTCAGACTGAGGTTTATTCCCTCTTGTCTCTGGGGTATTTTATATATTGTATTGCTACCTTGATTGCAATCTCACTAACTATAGAATGCTATTTATGTCTAGTATTTCTGTTTTTGGTACTACTGTGTAGGTCCAGCACAAGTGTGCAGGTCTGGCACAGGTGTGCAGGTCCTGCACAGATATACCTTATCTGGTAGTCAGGCTATTTATATAGTTTTCCACAGCAAATGGTTGCTGTGCTGGTTACTATGCTATGCTAAGTGTTTACATCATCTGGTTATATTTTAGGTGATACATTTTTGTTGCCTGTCACATCAGCCCCCACTAAAGGATGGTCTGTCCCAGACTGTCCTTTAGTCATCATTTCAATAAGCATAAGCATCTTCTGCATCAATATCTGCACCATTGTCTTCATCTGTATCTGGATTACTCCATTCTGCTAGTTCTTCATCTTCTTCTGGGAATAGGATTTCAACATGGTTGATGATATTAGGTAGGTGGCTAGGTTTATTCCCCATATGTCATACCATGAGAATTATGCCTGCATCAAAGCTATGGTGTTTTGTTTGTAGAGTGTGTAGAGTCTGTCTGCAGCAGTGACATCCCTTCTTGATAAACCACTGATGTAAGTTTGCTCTGGGGCTGGGAGGTTCTGCATCTGTTCTCCAAATTCATAGTGTGCTTGCAGTTGATGAACTTGAAGCAAATGTCTGGCCAGGACAAGATTCTCTTGATGAATCCGAATCTTTTGGAGAGTGTTTCTATTGACTTCTCGAAATTGGAGAAGAGGGAATGGAAGTGATTGAAAAGAGCCAAGGACAAGAGTCTGGAGGCATTGATCAATCCTCTGAGTCATGGTTTGTGCAGATATATCTTGAGCTGATTGATGTGAACTGGAGTTCTCAAGATTTGTCCATCTATACTTCTTATATAGATGTTGGTTCCTCTGATGTTGTATACAAGGTATGGTCCTTCCCATTTCAGTTCCAGTTTGGCAGCAAAGTTTGTTTCAATCATGCTTCTCCAAACTAGGACTTGATCTCCAATCTTGATCTTCTGATCCTTCTACTTCTGGTCATAATACTTCTTTTGTCTTTCCTGGGCCTTGATAATCTGGTTTCAGGCATATTTTTGTAGCTGATCTCCTTTTTCAAGAAGCTTTCTGAGATTCTCAAGGTCAGCAGTTCCAGTCATCTTGGCAAACATCATTTTAAAGGGCTTTTGTTTGGTTGAGGCAGCAGGGGTGTTTCGGATTTTCCACAGGATTTTGGGTAAACAGAGATCCCAATTGGTAGGATTAATCTTAGTAAGTTCTTTCTTAATGGTCTGGTTCATTCTTTCAGTCATTCCATTGATTTGTGGGTGATAAGAAGTAGTTCTTTTCAGGTGGATCCTATGAATTCATATATAACTTGAGATTATGTCATTCACAAATTCAGTTCCTCAGTCAGAGATGATTTCTTCAGGGGGTCCATATAGTGGGTGAGGTTAT
Organism: Jimgerdemannia lactiflua; assembly: GCA_003951145.1. Classification (NCBI taxonomy): domain Eukaryota; kingdom Fungi; phylum Mucoromycota; class Endogonomycetes; order Endogonales; family Endogonaceae; genus Jimgerdemannia; species Jimgerdemannia lactiflua. Next base: position 2,537 of record RQIL01017698.1, on the reverse strand, counting down.
ACAGGTGTCCAACAATGGTCAGGGCATCTGCAATCTCCATGGGGTATGCTTCAGGCCATTTGGTCAGATATTCAACAAATACTAGAATATATCTATTTTATTTTGATGTTACTGGCAGGGGTGCAATTACATCTACTCTCCAACTTTGGAAGATGTGAGTGGGTGAGAGAATTGGTTGTAGAGGGGCTTGATAGTTCTTCTTTCCTTGATACTTCTGGCAGATATCACATTTGTGGATGATGTCTTGGACTTGTGCTTTGAGGTGGGGCTAATGTTGATATTGTTCTTGAATCTTGTCTTCTGTCCTTGGTGGGCTTTCTGGTGTTCTTGTCACATGAGATCTTCATGCTCCTTGATGGTCATGGGAACTTCTTTGAGGGTGTAGTTCCAAGGTACACCCTTTCTTTGATTTAATGGATCATGTGGGAAAGAACATCAATATTGCTATGAGTTCTTCTCACTTTGTAGATAATGTTGATTTCATGATCTTGGAAAAAAGGATCCATCAGACAAGGATTCCAGTGGGGTCTTTTTGGTGCAGTAACAATTTGAGAGTTATATGGTCTGTGATCAGAGTAAACTTTCTTCCAATGAGGTAATGTTTGAATAGAGTGACCACTCATATGACTGGAAGGCATTCCAATTTGGTGCTCCCATAGTTGGTCTGCTGCTTGTTGGTGGCTCTGCTTGCATAAGCTATCACATGGTGCTGTTTGTCAGGTCCTTCTTATGCAAGAATTACTCCAAGGCCATTCTTGGATGCATCAGTATACAGAATAAAAGGTTTCTATAGATCTGGTCAGACTAGGATTGGTGCTGAGGTCAGGCAGTATTGTAATTTTCAGAAGGATTCTTCTTGTGGTTCTTTCTATTGGAACAGTACTTCTTTCTTCAGTAAGGTTTGGATTGGGGCAGAGATTTCAGTAAATCTCTTGATAAATCTTCTATAGTTGGATACTAGCATCAAGAAGGACAAGGCTTCCTTTGGGGTCTTGAGAACAGGGAAGTTGTTGACTTTTTTGATCTTCTTAGGGTCTGCAAGTATTCCATCTTTAGAAACTACGAATCCAAGGAATTCAAGCTTCTGTTTACCAAACTAGCACTTCTTTGAATTGAGTCTTAGATGGTTTTGTCAGGTGAGTTTGAAAAACTCTTCAAGGTCTTACAGGTGGTCTTCAAAATTTGCTGAGTAGATGTTGGAATCATCCACATAAACAATCAGGCAGTAGTGGAAGAGGGGGGCATATCATTTGCTGGAAAGTTAGAAGTATATTGCAGAGTCCAAAGGACATTCAAAGGTACTCAAAAATTTTTCCTAAGACAAGAAAAGCTGTCTTTTGAATGACTTTGGGGTCCATTGGTATCTCATGGAATCCTGCAAATAGATCTATGCTGCTGAAGTATCTTGTATTTTGTAGCTGGTCCAGAAGGTCATCAATTCTGGGCAAAGGGTATGCATCTTTTTCAGTTACTGTATTGAGCTTCCTGAAGTCTACAACAATTCTCCATCCTTCTTTCTTTGGTACTATAAGTATAGGGCTGGCCCAAGGGATAGTAGAGGGTCGGATGACTCCATTGTCTAAGAGTTCCTGAATGTGTTCTTTTTCGAATGTCTTTAAGTGGTGGGGTATCCTGTATGGTTTCTGTCAGATGGGTGTTGCATTTCCCATATTTATACTGTAGTGGTATGATGGGTTGTATGGCAGGTTGCCATAGTCTGTAGTGAAGATGTTCTGATATTTATAAAGAAGTTTGGTCAATTGTTGTTGTTGCTGAGGGATCAATTCTACTTCAATATTTGTGAAAGGCTTCACTTTCTCCTTGCTTGCAAAGGGGTCTTTCCTTTCTTCTATGCCCTTTTGCCATTTCTCTGTAAGTTTAATTCATAAACTACACTCTGGGAACCTGACGATCAGTTTCCTTGTGACGGGCAGTTGGGTTCCTTATTTGGGCAAGCAGACTAAATGCAGTGGGTTTCTCAGATGCGGTCTTCGAATGATGTGGTTGAGCAGATAATGCGGACGAACAATGTGGCTTAAGCAGATGATGTGGCTGAACAGGTATTGTGGGTTACATGAATAAATGCAGGCGAACAATGCGGACGGTCAATGCGGACAGTCGGCGGATAAGCGGCGGCTTATTCCTCAAGCAGCAGATCTCTTGAAAATGGCGGTTGACAAAGTTACATCAAAGACTGGCTTTGTTTGCATGAACTGAATCACTGTGAAGTTGTGTATATAGACTGGCTTTTGAGCGGCAGATTTAAACAATGCAGATCGGCAGTACGTGGTGGATTGGTGGACTTTTCTTCAGACTTATCTGGCAAGCGAACCAAAAATGGCAGACTTCTCAAACTTCTTTGTATCGGAAAGTGGACTGGAGTGGAAATGAGGTACCAAGCTCACAATCTCCTAGAAGAGGCTCTAGAGTGGGCGTTTCTCCTAAGTGTTGCAATCCTTTCTGGACCAAGTGGCTCTGGGCAGATGTATCCCTCAAAGTGTTGTAGGCAGACTTGTCTTTTGCTTTGGATTCAATTT
>RQIL01017687.1:0-10444 GCA_003951145.1 Jimgerdemannia lactiflua | reverse complement strand
AAAGCTTAGGATTGTGGAGTCACTTTTGAGAGGTCCAGCCCTCTAGAGATATAACCAAGCTAAGTAGAATAGAGGAGAAATCCACAGAGAAAAACAAAATGCCTACCTTATACTGAATATAAATCACATACCAAGATACAATATCTACAAGAAATAGCTTTATACTTAGTTCAATAGTCTTGAGTGATAACAAGAAGCATAAGAAGCTTTAACTGACATAAATTAAGCAGTCAACAAAACTCTGAAGAACTTCTACCATCAGATCCAAGCTTAAATGATTAAAGCAAACTTGTAGCCCATGGTCCAACTGGCACTAGCTTCAACTATCTTCCTCAATGGCCTATATCTGGAGCTCTGAAGGCAAGTCATTAGAATGGATTATTGGAGTATTGAGCAGCAAGTTACTGGAGTATAGGGATGTTAGGAAGTGGACTACAGATCAGCCCAGCAAGTATAAGAACATTATGAACTAACTAGAGCTGAGGCCCTAAGGACTCAAGGAACTATGATAGAACAAGAGAATGCCTATCTCAGAGCCCAGATTGTCACCTATGAGAACAGGTCCCCTCTTTTGACCTCAACTCAATTCAGATAACAATAACAGCAGCAGTTACTATTGAGAGTTCAAGAGAACCCTATGACCATACTTACCAAACAGATGAAAGACCTAGCCATTATTATAGTATAGCTGAAGAATCAAGGCAGAATATAACAAGACTATCATCATGATAATAGACCAGACTACTGATAATAAGACAATAAGAGTTCTTCTCAGACATCACTATCTATGACTGCAGGCCTCTCTACAATGAATTCCTATGGCCCTACTTGTTTTAACTGCAGAAATCAAGGCCACATCCAAAGGTTCTGTCCAAGAAAGCAAGCTACCTAGTCTAGTGATAGAAATGTCAATCTCATTCAAGTGGATGAAGAGATGTAAGAAATGGAAGAAGAAGTAGTCTGACTTTATGGTCAAGATAACACCTATTCATACTATGAAGTCTTCTCTTTTAAGGTAACTTAAAATACTGCTCCAGTACAGACCAGAGGATGAGGGAGACTACTAAGGACCCCACTCTCACCACCATTGCCAGTGATAGTATCTATAAGCAAGCACCCAAGATATGAGTATTTCTCCTCAGACACTCCTCAGAAAAATGACAAATGAGTCAGAAGAGATACCCCTGAGCCTGAGACTGGACAATTAAGAATAACAAGGACTACTTCTCTGTCTAATCTCAAAGAAGATGAGTATATAAGTGTAGAATCCTCAGCAGATGAGATGCCCATTAGGAATAAGAGACCTTACCTCCAAGGACCCAGATACTGGAGGAGTAGTAAACCCCATGCAGCAGCCTCACTTTAGGAATAAATCCATCAATAGAATGCAGGTCTCACCATCAAGTAAGTCCTCAAAAATGCTTTAGAAGTTAGGCAAAAATTTCTAAAGAAAGCCAAGAAAGATACCAAGAGACTTCTAGTCCAAAGACCACACATATAAGAGCCCAGCACTATCTATATAGTATATGAAAATTGATATCAAGAACATCAATCCACAAGACTTGCAAATGGAAAAGTACATGGAGAAAATGCCTGAATTCTTATTGACACTAGAGCAGCAGTCTGTATCATTACTCAGAGAATATTAGAGAGAATCAGATGGAGAATTGATAAAGGAACAAAAGCAAGAGTCATTATAGTAGATAGATCAGTATCCACTCCCCTTGGACTTGTATGAGACATCTCCATTTAAGTAGAGAAAGTCTACCTTAATATATCTCAAGCTGTTGTGACCCCCATAATCTCCTATGATCTAATCCTGGAAACAGACTGGATATTGAGTTGGAGCAAATATGGACATTAAGAGACAACTTCTAGTCTTCTTCATCTATGGAAAGAAGTACAAGGTGCTAATTGAGTCAAGAGGATCATTGAGGAAAGCAATCCAAACTTCAGAGACAGAATGGTAAGGACATGGTAATACTCTTATTACAGCAGAAGATAAAAGTGAAGCCAATTTCCTATAAGAGCTGAGAAGTGACTTTGATACTCCTGGAGACCAAGATAGTGAACCAGAAGACCCCTTTGTTGGAGTTATTGACATTAAAGGTCTGGAAGCAAGTATTGATAGAGCCAATAATGAAAGAGTAGTACTTGAGTTTGTAGGACCATCCATACAACCACTACTCCTACTAGTATAAAATCAAATCATATGAGCCTTCCACCTAAATATATTGTGACATCTACAATCGACCATGCCAGAATTCAGAGTACTCTGTGACCGCTAGGATCAGATGACATTATGGCATAATAACCCATGACCAGCCTAAACCATCAAGTGATTGTACCAAAAAGGAGATAAGATAATCTGAGCCGAAATAAAGACCATGTTATTTAAAGGACCCAGCCTCAGCCTCAAGAACCGGCACCAAAGAACAAGTACTCTATACACAATGCCTCCCACCTGCCATTCCAACCAGACTTCTTACTATTCTACCCCTTTGCCAAGTTTCAAGACCATTGTCCTCAATGCCATCAAGCAGGCTATCTGGTGCCCAGATATCTCAGACCACTTGAACTTCTATACCGAAGACCTTGGACACTTTATCAACTACCAGTACATCATGGCCCAGCAGCTCAAGGACACCATTGAACGGATGACCCTCTGGCATAACTACGAAATTAGCTACTACCTCCGCAATGAAACCCAAGAAGATGACCAAGAAGGCCTTGCTACTGAACTGTTGACCACTAGCTGGCTTATCAAAAGAGCCCTCTGAGTCCACTAAATCTTCTGCCATATCTCCTGGGCCATCGCACACTTACAAGGAGTAACCATCAGGAATATTGTCTGTCTTACCACTGAAGAAGCCAATTGGGTAGAATCCGAAGTAGCTGATTATATTGAAAGCAACCGCATTGCCGTGGGAAGCCAAGACACCAAACCCACTCTGCCAAGTTTCCATACTACCCCCCTCCAAGACAACCACCAAGGTCACCTCATGAGCCTTATGAAGATATTTAAAGGACCACCCATTACCATAGAAGTACCTACTGGAGCCACACCCACTACCCACCACCCTGTTAGCCTCAATTCACACCACATCATTTGGGAGCCAAACCAAGAAGATGCTCAAGAAGTCCCTGCCCTCGAAGAAGAACCTCAAGAACTCCAGAACCCTGCTCCCAAAGCAGCCCTCTCTGACACCAAAACTGATGATACCTCTGAAGAAGAAAAAGAAGAGCAGCAGAGAGTTTATCAGTCCTTTGTCTGCATCCAAGCTGTTCAAGGATTGGAGAATGTTGTTGAAGGTGATTGGCCACTATTCTATCCCCTCACCTCTTGGCCAGCACCCCCCCCTTTCGAAGAGTGGAATGATGAAGTCACAACTCAGCAAGATGATTTGTTCGCCACTAACAAAGGGCACTATATCCTTTAAAGTACAGATCAGCACCTCCCCATTGCTTACAAATGTTATAGTTTAACCACATACAGATAGCTACCCCAACCCTCATGTCAGCAAGTCATTCATCTGCATTCAGCAATATCCTTTGCATGTCCGAATCCGGTGTAAACAAATGTCACAACTGTTTTCAGCAATGCCAACCCAAACAACTGTTTTCAGCAATACCAACCCAAACAACCATTTTTAGTGATACCTCCAACGTGACCGAATCCAGCAGTAAACATTTGCCACATCCAGTAACAATAGCATACTTAGCCATATAACATAGTAACCATGCATTATAGTTAACCCCAGACAGCAATAACAACTAGATAGTAATCATATGCTCAAGTGAGCTAGCAAACTTGTATAAATAACCCATATTCTTAGAGTAAATAAACCTCAGTCAGTCTGATAGTTTTATAAAGAAAACACACTGCCTCCAAGAGACCAAATAATTCAGAGAACAAGATAATAACCTGGAGCAATGATTGCTCAGAAGTTTGAGTTAAGGAATTTTCTCTTGCTGCCAAGAAACCACTGTTAAGAAACTGACCGTTGTTAGTGAATTCGCCACCACAGACCACTGCAAACTTCAAGGAAACTGCACCCAAGATTCAAGCCAAAACTGCCATTAAGGAAAGCCACCAGGAAAACTGCCACCGAGTTTAAGGAAACTGCACCTGCGAACTTCAAGTCAGTCAAGTTACTTTTGCTGCCACTAAGGAAAGCCACCAGGAAACCATCACCGAGATCCCATTAAACCACTATTCAGACCAACCACCATTCGGACCCTGCATTCAGACAAGATCCCGTGCATCCACCCCCCCGCATTCAAGATTCAAGACCCGTATATTCAAGTGTTAAGACTCCAAGGAACCCAGGGATACTTAGCTTAAGAAAGCCAGAAGGCAGCCAGCACAGTCGCCATTCACCTGATGTTATCAAGTTAACAAGTCAAGACAGACGAGTGAGCTGTCGACCTCTATTTTCTTTACCCAAACTGCACCACGAAGAGAGTTATCGACCATCATGCATGTTGTTAATCGACCTGTATATTCAGCCTATGTACCCAAGTAATCGCCGTTAGGAGAATCCATCTATTATCCACTAAACAACTAAGCCACCATCATCGACCACTGACCCATCACCATACAATTAGAATGAGCCAATCACATGACTATCCACTCAGAGATCCTTTTATCTCAACATACATACTGTCCGTACTTTACCAAGTGGCACAATTGAGCTGTGTTCAAAGCTTATAATTATACAAAATGCACACCACAATATGTAAGTACTACAACCACTTCTACTCACCAAAAGATGACTGTAGCAACTACCAAACTCTGGATCTCAAGAAGGTTCCAATGCCAGCAATCAAAGATAAAGATAAATTGAAATAAGTATAAGTCCTCAGTTAAGCACAACCCCCAACACCAAAGACCTTTAAGAAGATCTACCAAGAATAACAGAAGGTCCTTTTCTACTAACCTGTAGAGACCCTTACAATCAAAAGAGACAACAATAGTTCCTATACCATTACTTAAGCCCTCCAGATCACTTTGCCCACCTATAATAAGTATCAGAAGAGATACCCTACTAGCAAGAAAGTTAAGGAGTAAAACAAAGACTTTAAGAAAGGACATTGTGATTGTGGAAAGACCTTTACCTATTACTAGTGTGAACATCAAAGTATTTACCTTAGTAAGGATGTCCACAAGAGCTGAGTCAAGAGAAAGAATCCCACTTTACAAGAACCTTAAATTCACTGGGCCTATCAAAAGTGCAAGGAGATTAATCATAAAGGAGACTACAAGGCCAAGAACAAGACTTGTCTAGGACCTACTATTGGAAGTTCTTGCTATTATTTATTGATATTGCCACCTGCATTAAGATGAATAAGGAGTCAATCTCACCTTTATCCTTATAGAAGCCCTGGACTCTCTTGGAAGAACTGGATTCAACTACATAAGAAATCTGAAGACAGGAGTACACTGGCTATTCTTCAAACCAGAGTGAATGGAGTTCTCACTGACAATCACAGCCACTGGAGTACCATTTCTCAAGAATCAGCCAGCTATTCAAATCAAACTGTTTTTACCCTGGACATAATCCCCTCTTGTACAAATAGAAGGATCAGTTAGATATAATTTCTATCTCTTCTATTAGGCAATAATCTGACCCAGAAGTACTAGGACCTTTGATCTTCAAATTGTACTTGCTATATTACTAGGACTCTATGGTCAACTAGCATCAAGATCATCCTTAGTAGCTAAAGGAATTACCATGGAAGGAAGAGTTATTGATCAGGACTATCAGGGTCCTCTGAAGGTCATTATTTGCAATACTGGAAGGAATTACTGATTCTTTAGCCCCTTGAAAGCTATCTATCAAATCCTCTTCATTAAGACTTTACAGCCTATCATTCAAGAGATAGAGCAACTAGACAGTACCAAGAGAGGACAAAGAGGCTTTGAAAGCATCAATAGAGACCACTAGGCACTACCCATTAAGGTCTATATAGCAAAAGTAGCCCAGTTCAGACAAATGAGACCCCACATCTACCACTCTATCTAAGTAAGAGAAGATATCATCCTGCAGTCTTATTAGCAAAGAGGTCTCAATGTGCACCTCTCAGTAGAAGCCAATAACCTGATATTTGAGCCATCACTGGAGTTTTGAGAAAAATACTACATACTCCTAGCTGAGGAATGAATTTATGACCAAATATTGCTAATCTACATTTTATCAGAAACATGAGCTTTAAGGTGATCACTATTCCCAAAGAAACAATACTGAGATATTTCAAACCACTAATAAACACCTATGAGGAAGAAGTTTTTAAGTTTTTGGGAAACAGCAAGTCCTCTCTGGTGAGACTGATGGTACCAGGGAGGAAGACTTAGCAAGTTCAGCAATCAAAGCCATTGATATTGAGGCAACTCTGACCAAGGACTAGCAACAATAGATACAGGAGTTGATAGAGGAATATAAAGATATATTTACCACCACATATAATAACTTTCCACCATACTAATACAGAGAGCACCCTATATATACTGGAGATATAAAACTAATCCAACAATGCCCCTACCAAATACTATACTACCTGATTAAATTCAAACAACAACAAATAGATAAAATGCCATGAAATAGAGTTATTAGATCCTCATCAAGCCCCTGGGCCTCACCAGTAATTATATATTGTACTAAAGAAAAGAGAATAGAGATTAGTTGTAGACTTCAGGAAACTCAATAAAGTTACTATAGAAGATATCTACCCACTGCTAAGAATTGACAACCTCCTCAATGCTCTCAGAAAAACCAAGTATATGACTACCCCTGACTAGTTTTAAGAATTTTAAGTAATACTTATTGCCAAAGAAGATATCTGCAAGATGGCCTTTATCACCAGATGAGGATAGTATGAATATCTTTGAATGCCATTTGAACTCTGCAATGCACCAGCCTCATTCCAATGAATGATGAACTATGTCTACTGAGATCTCATTGGAAGAAATGTACTAGTCTATATAGATTATGTAATTATCTACTCTGAGACATTTGAGCAATACTTGTAAGACCTTTATGAAGTATTCAATATCATCTAAAGCTCAGAACTCAGACTCAATATCAAGAAGTACTTCTTTGGAAAACACTAAGTTAAATATCTGAAATATATGGTTTCAGCTCAAGATATATATGCTGATCTCCATAAGGTCAAAAAAGTCAAGAACTATCAAACCTCTACCTCAGTAAAGAAGACTCTATCTTTCCTCATATTAGTATCCTACTACTGGTGATTTATCTCAAGATTCTCAGATAAGACAGTATCTCTCTGAGATATCTCCAAGAAGGACCAACTATTTTACTAGAAGAAAGACCAGCAGAAGTCATTTGATCTACTCAAGAAGGTCCTTATTGAAGCCCTAGTTCTGATATAACCAGATTTCAGTAAACCATTTATCTTGGCAACTGATACCTCAGCCCTAAGACTTGGATCAATTCTGTTCCAGAAAAATAACTATAAGAGAGAGTATATTATTGAATATGCTAGCAAGGCCACAAATGAATTGCAGGCAAACTATGGAGCCACCAAGTTGGAATGCCTAGCAGTAGTATGAGCAGTAGACCACTTTTGACACTATCTCTTAGAAAAGAGATTTGCCCTCATCACAGATCACCAAGCCCTACAATGGTTGTTCAATAAGCCAGAGCCCTCAGGAATCTTTACTAGATAGATCATATCCTTACAGGAATATCAGTTCACTATCATCTATAAGAAAGGTGTCAAGAATTTCAATATTGATACCCTATCAAGAATCCCCTGAACTTAATAAGAAGGAAAAGAGCCCCTATAAGAGAAGGCTACTTCCTACTCATCCAAATGAATTAAGAACTATGTCTCACCCTCTCCTGGAGCCTGTACCATAGGAGCTTCAAGAAAGGAATCCAGCCAGTCCACAAACTGTTTATTCAGAGAAACTTTAAGAAATTTCAAAAAGACAATAGTGAACTTTGAAGAGTTGAAAGAGATCAATATACTCAAGTTCCAAGAGAAAATGAAGTACCAAAAATCCTGATAACAAATCATGACCAGAATATACATTGAGGAATTAGAGCCACTATTGCAAAAATCAAGAAGTGATACTAGTGATCTAAGATAGGAAAATAAATTTCAACTTATATTCAAAAATGTGATATCTGCCAAAGATACCAACAGAAACCTACTAACAGAGCACTATTAATGCCAATCACAGCACAAACTGGAGCCTTTTAAAGATTGGAAATAGATATCATTAGACCCCTACTAGTAACTAGCTAAGAAAGATATTATATTCTCATCATTGAAAACCACTTGACAAAATGGCCTAAAGTCTTTGCTATTGAGACTGCTAATACTCAGATAATCATTGGAATCCTGTATAATGAAGTTTTCAGCTACCACAGTATCTTCCAGGAAATTATTATAGACCAAAGCTGAGAATTCATCAATAAGGCTATGAAGATCTTTGCAAGCAACTTCAAGATCAAGCTATGATCAATAATAGCTTACCATCCTCAGACAAATAGACTTACAAAATGAATGAATCAGACCATCAAGTAAGGTCTCAGCAGAACCAGAGATCAACTAAACTAGAACATCTATCTGCTAGCAATCTTATTCAGCATCTGTACCTTCAAGACAACTACTACTCAATAGATCCCTTTCTATCTGGTATATAGTTGAGAAGCTCAAGACTCTGAGGAATCAATTCAGCTAAATTTGATGAAATAAGTCACAGAAGAAATCACTTAATTATATAAAGTATGCCAATAAGTACAAGGATTTATCATTAAAGCCCAGTTATAGCAAAAGAAGTACTATGACTGCAAGGCCAATTTGGAGCCCTTACTTATTGAATAGTGAGTCTTGGTATACCATACTATTATAAAAGGAAACTAGAGTGCTAAGCTTGAACCAAAATGGAAAGAACATTATCTTATTTACTAAGTCTTCACAAACTACACCTACTAACTCAAGACTCTGGATGGAGTTATACTTAAGACCAAGATACACTACAACTACATCAGGCCCTACTACTTGAAGGAAACAAAATACATTGCTCAATCCCTATATTGACTTCCTTGAATTATTGATAATATATAGTAATAACCAGTGCCTTAAGTATTGAAAATTTACTTTAGGACTCCAGAACCAATAGGACATCTAGTAGACCAAAGCATACTAAAATGAAGCTACTAGCTGGATTCGAATTCCTCCCAGATGGTTAGTCCAGTAATAGGCCCTCTGTCTTATACAAGAATAGCCAGTCTCTGTCAATATGCCAACAACTTATTTTTTAGAGAAACTCAAGACTCTGCAACCTCTGTATTACTCTCACTGCTAAGGATGGCTCTAGTTTTACAAGGAGTAAATGTGATATATACAATTGACAATGTCAGAATATAGAGTATTAGTGACTACTAGGATTAGATAATATAATAGCATGACAACCAAATGACCAATCTAATCCATCAAGTAACTATACCAAAAGGAGTAATAATAATTCAAGCCAAAATGAAGACCACATTATTTAAAGGACCTAGTCTCAGCCTCAGGAACCAGTATCAAAAAATAAGTACTCTATATATAATACCTCTCTCTCACTATTTCAACCAGACCTCCCACTGATCTACTCCTTTGCCAAGTCTCAAGACTCTTGTCTTTGATGCTATCAAGATAGCTATCTAGCATCCAGATACCTCCAATATCTGAACTTCTATACTGAAGACCTTGGACACTTTATTAACTATTGCTATATCATAACCCAGCAGCTCAAAGATACTACCAATCTGATGACCCTCTGGTATGACTATGAAATTGACCACTACCTCTACAATGAAACTCAAGAAGATAACTGGAAAGACCTTGTTACTGAACTATTAACTACCATCTGGCTGATCAAAAAAGCCCTTTGAGTTCACCAAATCTTCTGCCATATCTCCTGGGCTATAGCACACTTACAAAGAGTGACCATCAGAAACATCATCTATCTTATTACTGAAAAAGCCAATTAGGTAGAAGATAAAGTAGTCAATTACATTGGCAGCAACTGTATTGCTGTGGGAAGTCAATAAATTGAGTCCACCCAATCAGATTTCTATACTATACTTCTCCAGAACAACTACTAAGATCACCTTATAAGTCTTATGAAAATATTTAAAGGACTACTTATTACTATTGAAATATCTGTTGGAGCTATCCCAACTACTCACCACCTTGTCAGCTATACTTCACATCATATTATTTAGAAACCAAACCAAGAAGTCCAAAAGATCTCTATTCAAGAGAAAGAACTCCAAGACTCTGTCTCTGAAGCAGCTATCTCTGATATAGAAACTGATGAATCCTCAGAAGAAGAAGAACAACAAAGGATTTATCAGTCTTCTGTCTACATCCAAGCAGTACAAGGATTAGAGAATATTGTTAAAGATAATTGGCCATTTTTTTT
>RQIL01017676.1:0-10444 GCA_003951145.1 Jimgerdemannia lactiflua | reverse complement strand
AAAAAAAACAATTTAGCCATATTCTGCTTTGGAATTTCGAAATCGACTTGTTCATTGGATTATATATGATGATCAGCTATTTACAGCAATTGAGAGTACTTCTTTATGAAGTCTCTTTGGTCTTATCAAGCCTGATTTACACACTCCAAGCACTGATACTATTCATAATGATATTATGGAGGCTTATAAAAAAGAATATAATAATCTTTGTCAAAAGCTTCAGGTAAAATATTAGTAATATGAAGAGTATTATTGAATTAATTATAATTACTAACTACATTTTAAATATTACTATTGTGACAAACCACCAAAACATATCACCCGAATTATTGCCAGATGATACAGACAAGCCAGATGACATAAACACTTAGCATAGTAACTAGCACAGCAACCATTGCTGTGAAAAACTATATAAATAACCAGATAGCTAAAATAGGAAAAATCCCTGACAGTAGCTGTCACCCCCAAACACACCATAAATAGCAAACCTATATTTAGCCAGATAGCAACCAAGGTAGCAACCACAATGTATAAAATACTCCAGAGACAAGAGTGAATAAACCTCAGTCCAAAATTGAATCCAAAGCAAAAGACAAGTCTGTCTATAACACTTTGAGAGATACACCTGCCCAGAGCTACTTGGTCCAGAAAGGATTACAACACTTAGGAGAAACGCCTACTCTAGAGCCTCTTCTAGGAGATTGTGAGCTTGGTACCTCATTTCCACTCCAGTCTACTTTCCGATACAAAGAAGTCCACCATTTTTGGTTCACTTGCCAGATAAGCCAGAAGTCTACCAGTTTAAGTTTGCCTCTCAAAAGCCAGTCTACAGATGCAACTTTGCAGTGATTCATCGCACAAATGAAACCAGTCTTTGACACAACTTTAAGGAGTCCACCAGTTTAAGTCTGCTGATCTGCCATGTATCACTGATCTACCTGAAACCCACCACATTTAGTTCACCTGCCGGAAAAGGAATCCAATTGCCAGTCTCCCAAATTAGCATACAAGTTTGCTGTCATGCCAGTATCCAGAACCTGCATCCTTAAGGAAACCCACCCACCTGATCAGATTTCCAGAGAGCCCGCTCTTTTAAGGAAATCCACCAAATTCGCTATATACAAGATCGCCTGTGTCACATGAAATCACCTAAAAATAAGAATGCCGCCAAATTAGGAAATCACATGCAGAAAGTCTCCAGCTGTTGAATATTATACCACTAGACACCAAATATTTGAACATTTTATTGCTTTTTAACAAAGTAACTGGGGGCTCAAGCCAACTTACACAGCCACCCAACCTTGTAATTTGCCTCTATTGAGCCAGGCACATTATATTTGGGGGCTCAACTGGGAATATTCTCAAAAGAATTATCGTGACTTTTCAGCTCACAGAACCCAACCTTCAACCTGGAGACCAGCACTACTGCAACCTTTGATACAGTACCAATCTCAGCCACCACAGGAGAAGAAATACCAGCTCTACAAAGTGTTTGGACAGGAAGAAGTGTAATTACCTCTAGAATCGGATACCACTCAGCATCAGAAGGATCTGACTTTGCAGAAGCCAGCACTGTACGAAATCCTCCACCAGTACCACCAGCAGATACACCAATCAGAGATTTTGACGAGCTCACACCAGATGAAGTAGACAACACCAACCAAGACTTTGACAACCTTGTCCAAGACCTCAACAAACATCTTGAAAGATTCCCTCCTAGAGTCTTCCTTGACTTACCCAGACCAGAAACTCCAATCCCAAGAAACCAACCCACAAGACTCCTCAGAATAGTACCAAGAAGGGCACTCTCTCCCAGATCTCTTGCACCTTCAAGCTCATACCCATCAACAGCCAACAACTCAGAATCAGAACCAGAAATCGAAACAGAGTCAGAAGACAGTGAGGATGAAATGGGCACAACTCTACCCACATTCGCAGGTTATCCAGAGGAGGATCCAAGAGAATTCATAGATGTAATTGAAGGAATAGCAGCCCTGAGAGACTTGTCAACCCAAAGACAAATCAATGTCTTCAAGGCACAGCTGAGAGAACCAGCCAAAGGCATCTTCACCAGAACTGCAAATGATGTCAATACAGACCTAGGAGATGTCATGGAGAATGTAAGGTCAGAAGAAGAACAATATGAGGCCATGCAGCACTGGATCATCGAAAAGTATGCAGGAAATGAAACCTGCCACAAAGCTTAAGAATCCATCATGGGAATGAAGATGAACCTTGGAGAATCCCCAAGAGCATTCTTCACCAGAATCCAGAAGAGAATGCATGCTGCTGGATTCAATACTGCTAATCAAGACATTATTGGTCCAATGACCTTTATGAATGGCATCCCACCCAACATTGCTCAATATGTCCGAACCCTGAGCATCAGGAAACCTGAAGAGCAAGTAGATGCAGCCCAAGGATACTTTGATGTCAAACAAGGAACCACCTGGACTGATAACCGAAAAGAAGACAAGGAGGACCTCTTGGTCAAAGCCCTGCAAGGAATCCTTCAAGGAGAATCAAAAGGAGAAAAGCCCACCAAAGAATGGAAGAAGGACAAAAATGAGATTCAAGATCTCAATTCGAAAGTAGACAGACTAGTTAGCCAGATTGAAAGGCTCTCCACATGCGAAAATCGAAACTACCAGCCAAGGTATCCCCCTCAAGAAAATCGGAACTACCAGCCAAGGTACCCCTCACATGAAAATCAGAATTACCAGAGGAACTATCCATCCTCTGATAGTCAAACTATCCTTCAAGAGATAGAACAGAGATCCAATGCTACAAGTGTGGACAGCAAGGACACTATGCCCCTAAATGCAACAACCAAGGCAGCTCAAGGAATTCTGAACCATCAAACCGAAAGGATACCCACAACAAGAGGACAGAAGCTCACCCAGTAGGAGACTATGAGCAGAGTGACAGTGAAAAATACAGTGACCTGGACCTGTATCCAACCAAGGCTGAATATGAAACAGTCTACCCAGCAGAAAAAAGAAAAAGAGCAGTAGGCCACCCCCAAGCAGTAGGAAAACCTCCCAAAAGAACAAGCAGAAGAACCATCCAAGATGAAGATGAAGAAGTACAGGTTGATACACCTCCCCAGTCTCCTTCACTCTTCATCCCTGGAGCTATCATCAATGGAGAAGATCCTCAACCAGAATCTGCTGATGAAGAAATGGGAGAAGAACTAGAATCTGAAACCAAGACTCCAAAGTCCAAAAAGAAATACATCCCAAAGACCATACCCCAGGACATCTACAATGAAGCCTGGAAGAAGATCCAAGAAGCCAAGATGGAAGTACCACTCTTGCAGTTTCTTCAATTGATACCTGCTGGAGTAAGGAACAAGTTGCTGCAAACTACTAGATCCTATACAGGAAGAGTTCCCATCCCTCAAGAAGAACTGGCAACCCCAGCAGTGCAAGCTGCAGAAAGACATGTCAGTACCTATCTGTTTGGAGAAATTGGAGGCCAGAAGGTGAAAATCCTCATTGATATAGGAGCAGCTGTATGCATCATTGCCAAGAAGTTCCTGGACAGCATTCAATGGCCCATTGATGGATCCTCTAGCCTCAGCATCATAGTAGCTGATGGAGCCTGAACTCAACCCCTGGGAGAAGTCCAAAACATCACCATCACT
The DNA here is from genome assembly GCA_003951145.1 of Jimgerdemannia lactiflua. Classification (NCBI taxonomy): domain Eukaryota; kingdom Fungi; phylum Mucoromycota; class Endogonomycetes; order Endogonales; family Endogonaceae; genus Jimgerdemannia; species Jimgerdemannia lactiflua. The sequence goes on along the minus strand of RQIL01017676.1, from coordinate 6,798 downwards.
CTTGGACACATTCAGTTTGCTATCCCCAAAGCAGTCATGACTGAAGCTATCACCTATGACATGATCCTTGGTACCAATTGGATGAAGGAGATGAATGCAGATGTCAATATTGGCCAACAAGTACTCAAATTCGACTACAGAGGAAAGAAGTACCAAGTCAAAGTCACCAGCTTTGAGCCATCAAAAAAGAAGAAGAAGGTGACTATCCAAGAAGAATATACCAGTAGTGAAGAATCTACTACTGAGAAGGAAGAAGAAGAGGACTCTGAAAATGACAATGACCCCAAGCTGAGGCCCCGAATCAACATGGTAGAAGACAGACCAGAAGACAATGTGTGGGCACAAGATACTATCCCTATCACAATCGGAGCCATTGCTGGAAAAGCCAGAGGATGCATCAAATGCCTCCAAAGACAGAAATGTGAGGAACATTCATCCAGACATATAGGAAATTCGAAAGAGTCCTAGAACTACATGCCCTGACTGCAGAAGAAGGAAGAAGAGATGCCCTTATAACACTCAGCCAAAAAGCCATGTACAAGCAATGCCCAACCCCGAAATTGAAGCAGCTGAAATTCAAGCAATTTGGGACCAGCCTTCCTAAGAAGAAGAAGATGACAGTATTTCCGAAAATGAAGAGCTCCCCACAGCTGTTTCATGGGATGATCCGAATTGGGCACCACAAGAAGGAGAAGAAGACAGCACCCCCTGGAGTGAAGAAGAAGCTGGACCCAGCTCACAACCAGTCATTCCAAGGCCTGAAACCCATCAAGAAAGAGCCTTCCGAATGGGCAGATGCTCTCATCAAGTTATTTTCCACTCACCAAGAGACTACTGCTATCAGTGCCACATATTGGACCAGCAAGCCAGATAGCCCCTTGGACCAGAATCCCTGAAAATCATTGCAGAAGGAACCTCATTCCAAGAATCTATTACCTCACTTGTGAAAAGAAGACATGGAGTCGAATTCTACACCCAAACAGAAGTGAAACCCCTGTCTACCCTCCTACCAAAGTATGATGTGAATGGATGCAGATTCCCAAAGCTAGGAGAAATCGAAGAAAGAAAGAAGCACTTCCAAGCCATGGGATATTGCCATCATGGAAAGCACCCAAGATACTGGCCCTGTCAACATGAAAAGATTCATCTCAGTAAGGATGTAATTGTACACACACTCAAAAGAGAAGATGACTGAGCCCAGATTTGAAAGGAGAAAAAGAAGAAGTCTACAAGGAAGGTCCTTAAGATATATGATCTAGGAGAAGATATCCTGGCTCTCATTCGCCATGCAACTTGCCAAGGATGGATAGATGATGCTATCAACTTCATGGAAGCCCTAGACCCCACTGGAAAAAGAGGAATCAATTATCTTTGAGACCCCTCTACTGGAGCAAGATGGCCACACCTAGACATCAGAGGTTGGAAATCCAATGCCACAGGAGTCTCAGCCCATGGACAGCCTACACTTGGCAAGAATATTGCACAGTTCGCCTTGCTTCACCCCAATCAATCCCACCGAAAAAGGCATACCAAGAAGATGTCGGCTATGATCTTAGCAGTCTTTATGACACTACTATGGGCCCCGAAAGTACCAAGCTCATCAGAACCGGTATTGCCATGCAACCACCAAAAGGAACTTACATCCAGTTGACCTCAAGGTCTGGCCTAGCCCTTGAAGGACTCTCTACTGAAGGAGGAACCATTGATCCAGGATACACAGGCGAAATCAAGGTCATCTTAAGAAATGAAAGTGGTGAATGGATTCGAATCAACAAAGGAGACAAAATCACACAGGCAGTCTTTCATGGATACAAGACTCCCCAGCTGCAGGAAGTACCCAAGCTCACTCAAGGAGCCAGACAAACCAAAGGATTTGGAAGCTCAGATAAGAAGGAAGTACATCTCCTTCAGGTCAGCCAATTCAAAGCAAATGCCCCTCAGCAAGTTTTTCACCAGCTAGTAAAGCTTTACAAGAACCTCATCCTTGAGCCAGGAGAGCAGACCACCATCGAAATCTTTGCACCACTAGACTCCAGGAATCTTTTCTTCGAACCCAATGAAGAAATCCGAAATCTGCACATAGAAGGATATACATTCTCCAACAAGATGAATCCAGTACACTCTCGAGCAACCAACACAAGCTGGGACAATATCATCCTGCCAAAAGGAACCATCATTGGACACCTTGTGCCTTATCTCAACCGAATACACAGAGAAGTTTATAAATTAAACTTACAGAGAAACAGCAAAAGGTCACAGAAGAAAGGAAAGGCCCCTCTATGACCCAGGAGAAAGTGAAGCCTTCCACAAACATTGGAGAAGAATTGACCCCTCAGCAACAACAACAATTGACCGAACTCCTTCATAAATATCAGGACATCTTCACTACAGACTATGGCAACCTGCTATATAACCCATCATACCACCACAGTATAAATACAGGAAATGCAACACCCATCCAACAGAAACCATACAGGATACCCCACTACTTGAAGATATTAAAAAAAGAACACATACAGGAACTCTTAGACAATGGAGTCATCCGACCCTCCACCAGCCCTTGGGCCAGCCCATACTTATTGTACCAAAGAAAGGAGGATGGAGACTAGTTGTAGACTTCAGGAAACTCAACACAATAACCAAAAAGGATGCATACCCCTTGCCCTGAATTGATGACCTTCTGGACCAGCTACAAAATGCAAGATACTTCAGTAGCATGGATCTATTTGCAGAATTCCATGAGATACCAATGGACCCCAAAGACATTCAAAAGACAGCATTCCTTGCTCTAGGAAAATTGTTTGAGTACCTCTGAATGCCTTTTGGACTCTGCAATGCACCCCCAACCTTCCAGTGAATGATGAATTCAGTATATACCCCTCTCATCCACTACTGCCTGATTGTTTATATGAATGATTCCAACATCTACTCAGCAAATTTCGAAGACCACCTACAAGACCTTGAAGAATTTTTTAAACTCACCTGACAAAACCAGCTGAGACTTAACTCAAAGAAGTGCTATTTTGGCAAACAAAAGCTTGAATTCCTTGGATTCATAGTCTCTAAGAATGGAATACATGCAGACCCCAAGAAGATCGAAAAAGTCAACAACTTCCCTGTCCCCAAGACCCTGAAGGAAGCCTTGTCCTTCCTGATACTTGCATCCTACTATAGAAGATTTATCAAGGGATTTGCCGAAATCTCTGCCCCAATCTGAACCTTGCTGAAGAAAGGAGTACTGTTCCAATGGAAAGAACTACAAGAAGAAGCCTTCTGAAAACTACAACACTGCCTGACCTCAGCACCAATCCTAATCTGACCAGATCTTCAGAAACCTTTCATTCTGTACACTAATGTATCTAAGAATGGCCTTGGAGCAATCCTTGCACAAGAAGGACCTGACAAACAGCACCATGTGATAGCCTATGCAAGCAGAGCCACCAACAAGCAGCAGACCAACTATGAGAGCACCAAATTGGAATGCCTTACAGTCATATAGGTGGTCACCCTGTTCAAACATTACCTCATTGGAAGAAAGTTCACCCTGATCACAGACCATGCAGCTCTCAAATGGTTACTGCACCAAAAAGACCCCACTGGAATCCTTGCCTGATGGATCCTTATCCTTCAAGATTATGAAATCAACATCATCCACAAAGTGGGAAGAACTCACAACAATGTTGATGTTCTTTTCCACATAACCCAATGAACCAAAGAAAAGGTGTACCTCGGAACTGTACCCTCAAAGAAGTTTCCATGACCATCAAGGAGCAAGAAGATCTCATCTGACAAGAATACCAGAAAGTCCACCAAGGACAGACAAATACAGAAGACAAGATTCGAAAAGATTACCAACATTGGCCCCACCTCAGAACACAAGTCCAAGACATAATCCAGAAGTGTGATATCTGCCAGAAGTATCAAGGAAAGAAGAACTATCAAGCCCCTCTGCAACCAATTCCCCCACCCACTTATATCTTCCAAAGATGGGGAGTAGACATAATTGGACCCCTGCCAGTAACACCAAAATGAAACAGATATATCCTAGTATTTGTTGAACATCTGACCAAATGGCCTGAAGCATACCTCATGGAGATTGCAGATGCCCTGACCATTGTTGGACACCTCTATGACCTCACCCACTGATATGGACCCTCTGAAGAACTTATCTCTGACTGAGGAACTGAATTTGTGAATAACATAATCTCAAGTTATGCATGAATTCATGGGATCCACCTGAAAAGAACCACCTCCTATCATCCGCAAACCAATGGAATGACTGAAAGAATGAACCAGACCATTAAGAAAGGACTTACCAAGGTAATCCTACCAATTGGGATCTCTGCTTACCTGAAATCCTGTAGGAAATCTGAAATACCCCTGCTGCCTCAACTAAACAAAAGTCCTTCGAAATGATGTTTGCCAAGAAGACCAGAACTGCTGACTATGAGAATCTTGGAAAGCTTCTTAAAAAAGGAGATCAGCTGTGAAAAGATACCCAAAAACAGATTATCAAGGCCCAGGAAAGACAAAAGAAGTATTATGACCAAAAGCAGAAGAATCAGAAGATCAAGATTGGAGATCAAGTCCTAGTTTGGAGAAACATAATTGAAACAAACTTTGCCACCAAACTGGAACTGAAATGGGAAGGACCATATCTTGTATACAACATCAGAGGAACCAGCATCTATATAAGAAGCATGGATGGACGAATCTTGAGAACTCCAGTTCACATCAACTGCCTCAAGATATATCTGCATAAACCATGACTCAGAGGATAGATCAACACCTTCAGACTCTTATCCTCAGTTCCTTCCAAGCCCTGCCAATTCCCTTACCCCAGTTCTGCCAACTTGAAGGAACTCCAATACAATTGATCCAGAAGCATCAAGAGAACCTCACCATTGCCCAAAGGTTGCTTCAGATCCACCATCTACAGGCCTTCTACAATATCGGACAACTGTTGACAGATCAACCTTACATCAGAAGCCCAGCCAGAATCACCCTCAGAGAAGCAAGAACTGCCAAATGAATCTACATTCTATACAAATGAAATGTTGGAGCCCTGGTGTAGTCTCATCTCAGCCTCAATGACATCCACCAGATGAATGAAACCACCTTTCAGAGTATCCTTCAACAACTTGATATCATATTTTCTGAAGAATAAGAAGAAGAACCAGAACTTGAATGGAGTGATCCAGATATAGAAGGAGATGATGGAATGGGCATAGATGCTGAAGATGCTTATGCCTACTGGAATGATAACTAAAGGACAGTCTGGGACAGACCATCCTTTAGTGGGGGCTGATGTGATAAACCACCAAAACATACCACCTGAATTATTACCAGATGATACAGACAAGCCAGATGACATGAACACTTAGCATAGTAACCAGCATAGCAACCATTGCTGTGGAAAACTGTATAAATAACCAGATAGCTAAAATAGGGAAAATCCCTGACAGTGGCTGTCACTCTGACAGTGGCTGTCACCCTGACAGTGGCTGTCACCCCCAAACACACCATAAATAGCAAACCTATAATTAGTCAGATAGTAACCAAGGTAGCAACCACAATGTATAAAATACCCCAGAGACAAGAGTGAATAAACCTCAGTCTGAAATTGAATCCAAAGCAAAAAACAAGTCTGCCTACAATACTTTGAGGGATATGCCTGCCCAGAGCCACTTGATTCAGAAAGGATTGCAACACTTAGAAGAAATGCCCACTCTAGAGCCTCTTCTAGGAGATTGTGAGCTTGGTACCTCCTTTCCACTCTGGTCTACTTTCTGATATAAAGAAGTCTGCCATTTTTGGTTTGCTTGCCAGATAAGTCAGAAGTCCACCAGTTTAAGTCTGCCTCTCAAAAGCCAGTCTACAGACGCAACTTTGCAGTGATCCATCATGTAAACAAAGCCAGTCTTTGACACAACTTTAAGGAGTCTGCCAGTTTAAGTCCACTGATCTGCCACATACTGCTGATCCGCCTCATTTAAATCTGCCAGTTTAAGTCCACCGATCTGCTGCATTCCGCCGATCTGCATCATTCGTCCGCATCATTCAAGTCTGCTGCTTAAGAAATAAGCCACCATTCATCCGATCTGCCATGCTTCACAGAATCTGCATCGTCCATTTAACTGCATGGTTCGAAGACTACACCAGAGAAACCTGCCACATTTAGTTCACCTGCCAGAAAAGGAACCCAATCGCCAGTCTCCCAAATTAGCATACAAGTTTGCCATCATATCAGTATCCAGAACCCGCACCCTTAAGGAAACCCACCCACCTGATTGAGCCCGCTCTTTTAAGGAAATCTGCCAAATTTGCTGTACACAAGATCGCTCACATCATACGAAATCACCTACACACAAGAACACCACCAAATTAGGAAATCGCATGCAGAAAGTCTCCAGCTGTTGAATATTATACTACTAGATACCAAATATTTGAACATTTTGTTGCTTTTTAACAAAGTAACTGGGGGCTCAAGCCAACTTACACAGTTGCCCAATCTTGTAATTTGCCTCTATTGAGCCAGGCACATTACACTATAGAGTACAATAGGTAAAATTTTGTTCACAATTGACATCTGGACATCTCCCAATGTTATTTCATTTCTTGGTATTACTGGACATTGGATTGATTCTAATTAGCAGTTTCGAACTCTTACTCTTGATTTTGTAAAGCTTGAGGGTCTTCATTCTGGAGAAAATATTACAGAAGTATTTATAAACTGTATTCATGAGCTTGGAATTACAACTAAGGTATGAGAGTTTTTTTTTAAAAACTAATATAAAA
>RQIL01017665.1:0-20085 GCA_003951145.1 Jimgerdemannia lactiflua | reverse complement strand
AAAATAAATGAAAATTCTGACTCTATAGAATTATAGTAAATCAATCAGAAAATCATTCTATAAAGTTAGTTTTTTAGTATTTCTTTTTCTTATTACTTCTATACCTTCAAAGTTTATTAGGATTTATTGAGTTTTATAGATTTGCTGTTCTGTACTCTTTTATGATGCCAATCTAGAGACTGTTCTACATAAAAATTCTCCATTTGGTGCTGTTCCGTCTATAGGGGTACAGGGGTTCAGGCAAAGTGGCTGTCATATGTTGTGTGCTGCCAATCTTCTCAGATCTATATTCTATTAAGCATATAAAAAATCCCAATTTCTCTATGAAATTTAATGAAACTATATGTGCTGGATTTGCCTGATTACGGGCTTTCGGGATTTGCCTGATAATGGGCTTTCGGGAAATACAAGTTTCATTGAATTTGGGCAAGCATTTGTGGAGAAATTGACAAAACGTCTAGTGGTTCGGTGTGCATGTTGGTGGCTTAGTCCAATTTACATGACAGTCACTTTGCCCGAACCCCTTGTACCCCTATAAGCCTTCTACCGAACCACGTCCTTGCGGATAAGGTTGCGCCTATGGATAAGGTTTTACAAATAAGGTCAAGATTCCCCTTCTCGCAAGCTGGCTTTTTCGATTGTTGCCAATCGACGGGTTGGGGCGGAGCGTGAGAAATTGGCCGCTGGTATAGCTTTTCATGCGGGTAGCAAAGACGTTGCAGGTTACTCTGTCCTGTGCTTGTGCTGGTCATAACCGGAGCGGTCTCGAACAGCATGCTATGAGCTTCCTGTAGGACTAATCTATCACTTCCTCGATAATCGTTGAAAGTGATGGAAAGATTGTCCCAATGTGAAAGGAGAACATTTCTCGGGCCCTTCGAAATAGAGCCCAAACACACTGGATTCAAAATGCGTACCGGTAATTGGATCTTGCCCCTCAAAATATCACCTCGATTAATAAAATTCGGGAGCCATTGAGTTACCCCGAAAGAAGCCATACGGCAGTTAGTTAGTAAATCTCGCTTTTATTTTTATTTTTATTTTTATCCTACCAGTTTAGGCCCTTGGAGTACAGAAACGGGTTGGACACTAACTCACAAGAGTATTTTTTTTTTCCCGATCGATTTGCTTGGGAAAACCGTTTTCACGCCAAGGTCTACTCAGCTAGTGTGCCATAGAGGTCGTTACGCTGTTTATTTCGTTACTAAGACTTTTAAACGAACGACGGCTCACTTGATCGGGGTCTGCTCAAAAATTAAAGCCAGGAAATCTCACAATTGCTATACATAATGTGCCAGCGTAAATATGTATGATGTGTCCTTTGCACAGACGTCGGGTTGTTGGATGATATCGACCACAGCGAGACCCACTTTGAGATTGATTTGTTCGTTCAAGCTGAGAAAAAAAAAAAGCAAACGGTTGTGCAAAGACTAATTAGCGATGCGTCGATTAATTTGGCCAACTCACCCAACGACAGACACCGTCATGGTATCTATTAATCCGGTGAAGCCTTTCCTGTCCTCCACCAACATAACGAGATAGTGAAGTAAACGCCCTTTCCTCTTGATATTGAAATAGACGATGATGGTCAGTGTGCTTTCTCTCCAACATAGCGAATTCCATCGAGAGGGCCGATAAATAAAATCGAGCATCGTGTCGGTTGAACCCAAGCAAAATATGACATATTCCAACAATTGAAATTAAATAAAGAGAGATTGGTATATATATTGATGTCACTCGCCATGGGTTGTGTTATGGGATATGGTGCCGAGTTGAACAACACGTTACGTGATCCATGATGGCATTACTCCCAGCATCGAAGACGATCAAACCCCACACGCCTACGTAAATATATTTACAACTAGGAAAATAAAATAAACTACTACGATTATTTCTGTGCCATTTATATTCTTTTGTTTTTGCTTCCCTCCGTGACCTAGCAAAAAATTACGTTCAGAGTCAATTATAAAAGAAGATAAGTGCGCGTGATTGTGCATAGTCAAATAATAAGAACAATAGCATCTAAATACCAAGTATATTATACTTAATATTTTCAAGATACTCACCTTCTCTATGTAAAGTAATATATGTAAAACTTTTAAATATAAAAATTGGATATAAATCACAATCATGTCAGTAATAACGTCATCATCTGGGTGGCGAAATTCAACATAAAGTTTGTCCAAACCCTCCAATTGAACTTTGGCTGTTTAAGGATAATAGCATTTTCTGGAATACATTATTAACCACCCTTTTATTTATTTGGGCTTACTGCTTATCAGGAAGTTCATTATTACAGGGTTGTCGGAGCTCCCTGTCGAGAGCAATTTGACTATCCTTTTAGTACAAACCGGCCCTTAAAACATCCTGTGGATCAATTCATGGAATTAGGAAATCTCCGCTCGAAAAAGGGGCGATTGCGAGACCCACGATCCATATAAATAACCTCTCGAGCGCACCCTTTTACAATCTACGGAACCCATTCCTTCCTTTTGAACGTCGACACTCAAGCCATGCAACCAACTACCACTCAAAACATCATCGATCCCGAAAAAATCAAGTCGCTTGTCGATGCCCTCGAGCATCAAGTAGCCACCATACCGGATCGCCCCTTCATTCGTTATCCCGAGCGTCAAAACGATCTCCTGGTCTACAAGGACCTCACCTTCTCGCAGTTCCATCGCATCACGGATGCCCTTGCTGAGAGGTACAGAGCCGAGCTCGGCTCCAGCCTGAACCAGCAATCTGATCCCGAACAGTCGTCGCAGACAGTCGTTGGGCTCCTCGCCGCCACAAACGTGCAGTACACTCTGACAAGTTTTGCCCTAATAAAACTTGGCCTCACCGTTTTCTGTCTGAGTCCGAGAAACTCGCCGTTTGTCTTGCAGCATCTCATGGCCAAAACCGCTGCTACGGCGCTGATTGTCGGACCTCAGTTCGTCGAGTGTGGACAACTCCTCGAGGCCGAGTTGGGTATCAAAGTGCTCCCAATTCGCGACGTCGATCTGAGGGCAAACATGGACACCGAGCTTACGTCCAGCGACCCGATTCAATCCTCTTGGAAGGAACAAGCTAAGAAAATTAGCCACCCTACTATCATGCAGTCCTCCGGCAGTACCGGTCTTCCCAAGCCGATATACAATACCAACGCTTATGTCATGCACGTTCGCGACTTCCAGGCGTACTTAGTGACCAAGAACCCCAACGGGGAACCGGATGTGGTGTTGTTCATGGTTCCATTGTAAGACTCGTGTTTCATTTAGTTGTTTTCATCCATTCTCTGGTAACCTAAACACTTACTATGTTACGTCATGTCGTCCACGATAACATTTTCTTAAATGCCAACTCGTAGATTCCAGTAAGCTGCACACTAAATATTTTCTTGGATGCCGATTTTCGACAACTTCAAGCAATGAAACTCATTTTCATTTAACCGTTTCTCATTTAATTAGCACCATTGGGATGTTATTGGGTTTCTTTGCCTGTCTCATAAGCGCGAACGTCTACGCCATTCCCTTCTACACCACCTGGCCACCGACGACGCAAGAGATTCTCCAAAGCCTGGAAGCCTCGCAAGCAACCGAAGCCTTCCTTGTGCCGTCTATGATTGTGGATATTGAAAATTTCCTTGCAGCCAACGGCGACAATACATATGAACCCTTACGACGCCTCAAGCAGCTGTCGTTTGGCGGAGCGTCTCTCGCGCGCAATGTTGGAGATTCCCTTGCCCTAGCCGGCGTCAATCTTGTTTGTATCTGCGGGTCCACCGAGATCGCAATGGCCACATTTACACCACCTAAAAGCCTTCGTAAATCGGTCCTCCACTGGGATTTGATGCAGGTCGCGAAATGTATGGACCATAAGTGGGTTCCTGTTGATGAAGGTGACGGCGTAAAAGAACTTTATATCCTCCCTACAAGCTTGCATAACAACGTCAGTAACCAACCAGACGGCAGCTTTCGAACGGGCGACCTGTTTCTCGAATCGCCCCCCAACTCGGGACTGTACGTATACCGTGGCCGCAAGGATAACTTACTGGTCCATACCAACGGCGAGAAGACCAATCCGGACATGATGGAACCCATGATTTCTGAGCACCAACTCATCGAGCACGTTGTCATCGTCGGCGCTGACCGGTTCTGCACGGCCGCCCTTGTCCAATTAAAACATGAAGAGGCTTTTAAGCGTACGGAAGAGGGGATGATCCGCGACGCCCATGCCGCCGTGCTTTCCGTCAACGAGTTCGTGCCTTCGCATTCGAGGGTGCTAAAGGAGATGATTTACATTCTCCCTTTGAATCGGAAGTTGCCGTTGACGGATAAGGGAACAGTGCAGAGAAAAAAGGCGAATGAAGAATTTGGACAGGAGATCGAGCGCATGTACCAGAATTTGTTTTCGGCGATAAAGACTGTGAACAAGACGGGCGGTATCGTAGATGAGCACGTCACGGTGGACAACATCCAGAATTTTATCAAATCCACCGTCGCCAACATCTTATCCAAGCCCAAGGGCGCCCTCGATATCTCGGTGTCGCTTTTCGATTTGGGGTTGGATTCGCTAACATCCATGGCGCTGTTTAACGGCCTGTCACAAGAATACGGCAATCTTCCTCGGAATATTGTTTTTGAGCACTCGTCAATTTCGGACCTCTCCAAGGCTGTGTATGGTCGTCTGGAAGGCAGATTGGATGGGAAAGCTGACGTCGCGGAAGATCCGATGCACATTCAAGACGTCGATTCACTTCTTGATAAATATCTGGGTCTCATCAATTCGCAGTCGAATAGCAAGCCAATCACGCCGAATGCAAAAGTTTCGGCACCCAACGAGGTCGTTGTCATAACAGGCGCCAGTGGAAGCCTGGGCAACTTCATTTTGAAAACAATGTTGACCGATCCTCACCGCGTGTCTAAGGTGTACGTCCTGCTCCGTGGCGAAACCCCAGCGGAGCGACTGCGCAAATCCTTTGAGAGGAGACTTTTGGATCCAGCCATCCTGGGTGACAACCGCGTTGAAATCATCCAGACCGACTTGAGCGATCCGCACCTTGGTCTTTCCGACGAAGTATACAACCGCCTTCTCACCGACGCTACGTCCATCATCCATACGGCTTGGAAGATGGACTTCAACCTTCGCGTCGTTGATTTTGAACAGGACAACATCCGCGGTCTGTACCATCTCCTCTTGCTCGCCCGCGGTGATGGAAGCCAATGCAAGCGCTTCCATTTTACTTCTAGCATCAGCGCTTGTTTGAACGCGAAGGCCGTCTCAATTCCTGAACAAATTCCGCCCCGTGACCCGACTTACCCCCTTCCCAACGGATATGCTCAGTCAAAATTCATCGCCGATCACGTCTGCGCGCAAGCAGCAGAGAAATGGGGTATTCCAATGGACGTGTATCGTATCGGCCAGATCAGTGGAGACACGCGTAACGGAGTTTGGAACACTTCCGAGGTGTGTGCATGTCTCTGTAAAAATACCTTAATTTTTGTATGGTCGACCGAGCTCTAATCTGCTTTGTTCACAGCACATCCCCATGATGGTTGCTTACGGCGCCGGTTGGATGGGCGAGCTCCCAAACAAGGAGCGCGACATCGACTGGATCCCGGTGGACGTGGCCGCCGAAGCCATCTTCGAGCTCGCCTTCGAATACCAGAACGGCTCCGCCAGCATTGTCGACGTTCACCATATCATGAATCCTCAAACAGTTGCCTGGGAAGATTCCCTTGAGATACTCCGTTGGGCTGGGCTCCGATTCAAGACGGTGACCCCGCAAGAGTGGCTCAGTCACCTGACTGCCGCTAAAGAAAACCCGGGCAACAAGCTTGCGTCCTACTTTGAAAAGACTTTCGGCGAGAGTGCGATCGGAAGCAAACCGCCAATGTTTGAGACCAAGGAGACATGCAAAAAGAGTCAGGTGATGAAGAAAGCACCGAGAATCAACGTAGAGTATGTGCGGTTGTGCCTTAAATTCTGGAAGAATGTCGGCTTTCTTGACAAGGGTTTTAAAGTATAAAACAGCAACTAGATGTTGGTTGTTATTCGACCTTGTAGCATAGCCATATGTTGCTATTTCTCAATACTGAAAAACAATTGTCATAAAAATAAAGGATTTGATCTAACCGCGACACACTTTGGTGTAGCTTTGCTGGTGGGAAATGCACTACCAGCAACTGAAATAGAGACTTGTAGATAAAACAGTGTGCATGCGGAGCTTCTACTTTAATGATCCCTATTGGCTAATGTGCAGCGGAGTATGACGGCCTGTTCAAGATTTGCCTCTGTGTATTATCTTCTATATAATTGTGTTGTGGATTACTGGAATTAGAAGAACGGGCGGTTGTTTATTGATTTGGATAAGTCGCGTATTTACGCGTCAAGATTTATGACGTATAGATGTGACGTAGAGGATGTCACGTGGTCACATGTTGAAGAAAATAGAAATCTCAAACACTCCCGCTCAACGATATGTACGCAAAACTGCAATAAAATGCAAACTGGATAAAATGAATGTAAAAACTTTTAGCAACTCGAAAAGTGTCCGTAATACCTGAGCTGAATATGCGGTTTGGCGCTCGGGTTGACTTGTATGTTGGGTCCTGGAATGCGGACTTGTCTATCTTGAGTGACGTATCCCGGTGACGTATCCCGGTGACGTATCCCGGTGACGTATCCCGGTGACGTCTTCCGGGTGACGCAACGACCTGTGACGCGCGACCTTTGACGTTGCTTCGGGTGACGCGGCTTTGCAGGAATGGCGTGAGCTCCAAAAATATGGCAGTGTGCAGTACGGACTTTGCAGATGGTGGTAGTGTGTTTGAGTGCGTCAATCGTATATTGCGGGCAATCCGTATGTCGCGGCAATCGTGTTTCGAGGTGCAGTTGGTATATCAGCAGTGGAATCCGGGCTGAAAACGGGTGACGGACTTGAGCTCCTTGAAGGTAACTCGGGTGCTGACGGCGCGGACGTTGTATAGGGAAATCGGGCAAACGGTATGTCGCGAGACGGTTTCCGGGTAGCGGTTCCAAAGGTGGCAATCGTTTTGCAGCATTCTCTGAGATGAATAATGCAGTGTTCGGGACGGAAACAACACAATAAAAGGATACAACAACCGATGGTTCTACTGCAAAAAAGGGCAAATCCGAATAGTAAAAACGACGCTCTTCTGCGAAATCGAACCAAGCTTGATAGAAATCGCTTCCTCTGCTCACAGGTATCACTGTGCTGGGGAATCAACGCAAAAACATAACAACAGATCGTTCAACTTGAAAGCAGCTCGGTTGGCATGTAAAGCAAAGTAACGACGGCTCATTTGACTCGAAAGCATGGTTCGCACGTAACGTCAAAGGGGCAAAATTGAATAGCGTGATAGAAATCGCTCTTCTGCTTGAATGCAGGTGTCACTGTGCCGGGGAATCAAGAAAACTGAATTAAAGAAACAACAAAAATGATGTTTGAAATGTCCCCAACAAATCAATGAACTGGTAACCAATGCTCTTTCAATCGGGATGTAATAAGATTACACGAGTTCGGGGAGGGCGCCAACGCCAAGGATATCAATAAATGGACGCCGTTTCATTTCGCTGCGTAGACTGGGCACGTCGAGGTTGTGAAGTTGCTCGTGGCCGAGTTCGGGGCCGCTTCACTTCGCTGCGCGGAATGGGCACGTCGAGGTCGTTAAGTTGATTCGTGGCCGAGTTCAAGGCCCCCCATCAACAGCAAAGGCAAATACAGATCGTCGCCGCTGCACCATGCCGCAAACGACGGGCACATCGAGGTCTTGAAATGTCTCGTGGCCGAGTTCGGGGGGACGCCAACGCTAAGAACAACGTGGAATCGACGTCGCTCCACTTCTCTGCACGTCGAGGTCGTGAAGTTGCTCGTGGCCGAGTTCAAGGCCCCCATCAACAGCAAAGACAAGGACGGATTGGCGCCGCTGCACCATGCGACAAACAACGGCCACGTCGAGGTCGTGAAGTTGCTCTTGGACGAGTTCGGGGCGGACGCTAACACTAAGAGCAAAAATGGGTGGACGCCCCTTCACTCCGCCGCGCAAAAAGGGCACGTCGATGTCTAGTGGCCGAGCTTGAGGCCAAGAACAACAACAAACAGACGCCGCTTCACTTCGCTACGCAGAAGGGGCACGTCGAGGTTGTGAAGTTGCTCGCGGCCGAGTTCAAGGCCCTCATCAACAGCAAAGACAAGGACGGATTGGCGCCGCTGCACCACGCCGCAAACGACGGGTACATCGAGGTTGTTATGTTGCTCGTGGTCGAGTTCGGGGCGGACGCCAACGCCAAGAACAATAATAAATGGACGCCGCTTCATTTCGCTGCGCGGAAGGGGCATGTCGAGGTCGTTAAGTTGCTCGTGGCCGAGTTCGGGGCGGACGCCAACGCCAAGAACAACTATGAATTGACGCCGTTTCACTTCACCGCGCGGAATAGGCACATCGAGGTCGTGAAGTTGCTCGTGGCCGAGTTCAAGGTCCCCATCAACAACAACGACAAGTACGGATGGGCGCCGCTGTACTATGCCGCAAACGACGGGAACGTCGAGGTCGCGAAGTTGCTCGTAGCCGAGTTCGGAACGGACGCAAATGCCAAGAGCAAAAACAGTCAGACTCCGCTGCGCAGAACGGGCACATCGAAGTCGTGAAGCTGCTTGTGGCCGAGTGCAGGACGGACACCAACGCCAAGACCAACGACGGAGAGACGCCACTCCACCTGGCGATGCAGACGGAGAATATCGAGGAGAATATTGAAATCATGAGGCTGCTCGTAGTCGAGTTTGGTGCGGACGCCAACTCAAGAACTACAACGGACATACGCCACTCCACCTGGCGGTGGTGGCAGAGATTGTCGAAATCATGTGGCTGCTCGTGGGACAACAGCGGACAGACGTCCCTCCACCTTGCTGTGCAGCAAAAGCTTGTCGAAATCACGAGGCTGCTCATGGTCGAGTTCGGGGCGGACACCAGCGCCAAAAACAATAGCCCCTCCACTTGGCTGTGCAGGGAGAGGATGTAGAAATTCTGATGCTGCGGACGCCAGCATCAAGGCGGACACCACTCCATCTCGCTATGCAAAAATCAAACTACGAATGTGCGAATGTGCGAGGCTGCTTGTAATCGAGTTCGGGGCGGATGCCAACGTCAAGGATAACAACGGACAGACGCTACTTCACCTCGTTGGCTTGCTGAATTTGCGAGGCTGCTTGTGGTTAAGCACGGGGCGGACGTCGACGCCAAGGATGATACCAGATGGACGCCCCTGCATTGGGCCGCTTTGCACGGGCACTCCGAGGTCGTGAGTCTGCTCCTGGCTGAGCTCCGGGGCAGACGCCGGCGCCAAGGGACGGTGTACTGAGCCACCAGGTTCGGACGCGCCGAGGTCGTGGCAGTGCTCGGGGTGAATGCTCGAGCTCATGGCAGATGCTGGCGCCAAGGCTGAGGATTGAAATATGCAGCTGTAGTATAAATTAAGAGTTATAAAAGTAAATTAGATAAAATTAAAGATAAAAATAAAATAAAATAAAATAAATAAAAAATGATAATTTGAAAACATCAAATCAGAATGATCAAAAGATACAGCAACCCCAGTAAATTCTTCAAACTCTCTCATATTTACCCCTAACATAACAATGTATATCTGGCGTTTTTTATTATTATTAATATCTTATTCCTGAAACTTGTAGTTGAGAATCTCACTGAAAGATACAATCCGGGCTTGGTTTCTGGCTTGGCGATTGCTTCAAACTCCTCACGGCCCCATCAATCACCACCATTATTGCCAATGTATTCAGCGATAATGTCTTATCATGCAGGCGCCCTTGAGGAATTGGATGAAGCAACTACTTAACCACATAGTTGGTGGAGAGGTAGGAGTAAGTGAGCATGGTGGGCAACGTGGCATCGGGAATGGGGTGGAAGGGGTGTGTGCGCCCCACCAATTTTTCTAGGCATTTTTAGCCACCAAAATGTAAATTCACATTGCGAAATTTGACAGCATGTATGAAACAAAGAAAAGCCAATCTCTAATTTTCATAGCAACTCTTTGCCGCATGTACAGCGATGCATCTACTCCAATACTGCCAGAGCAATGTGTATTTGGATTCTGTGGTGGCATTACTATAAACTGAGCGGAGCCAAGGAATTTCGTTTGTCCAAACTGCCGCTCTGCTCTGGGGTCTACCTTAACCCCATCCTTGCATTCTCTGACACAGACTTGCATAGAAATGTGAGACCCGATAAGGATTTATTTTAATTGTAGTCCTGTATCGTGTGCATGATCATCATCATAAAAAATATTCTATCGCACTATACGGCCAGAATGTTGGCTGTCTGCACAAAGGCCTGATTCCCCAACCGTGGTGTTTGTAACGTCGGAATAGGTCCAGAGGTCCAGATCACTTCTGTGGAGTTAGGTCTAACCCCCAACACAAGCCGAAATCAAAATCCACAAAAAACGGCACGAAAGTTGGATTATTAAGTTCGGTAATCTCAAGGACTATGATATCAGGCCCTGACTCCGACCTTGAAAAAAATTATGGGTTGTTTAAAGTGGGTTTGCTCAGTGAAATTATAAATCGCACGAATCCCGTGAATGGAGGCTGAAATAAATATAAATATAAATATAAATGGTGGTCGAGTATTGTACTTTAGGTCGGAGTAATGAGACGGCCAATATTAGTTTCTTCAGGAAATTGGAACTCTTTGATCCCGGCAAAAAAAGATTTCTCAATCGCATTTCCAATTTCCAGTACCCGGATAGAGCGAGTCTTTTATATCAGTGTTATCTCCCGTTTTCCATCATCGTCTTAAGCATTACCCATAAGATTACATTATGAATTTACTTTCGGTTAAGGGGTATAGGAATCCTTTTGCTATCGTATTTTGTGAGTGGAGCGATCGGCGCTTTGCATATATTATTGTTGACGATATCAGGCCCTTCGTTCGAGGGGTCCGCTTTTGGTTATCCAAGTATCCGTGTTGTGGAATTACTGGATTTGGAAGGAGAAGCGTGATGTTTATTGATTTGTGTAGGTCGCGTTTTTACGTGTCAAGATTGATGACGTCGTCACGTGTCACGTGCTTACTTTTCGAGTTGGAATGTAAAAGAATAGAAATCTCAACAATCTGAAATCGTCTCCTTTCGTTTACGTTGTTGGTAAATGCGCAAGAGATTCTCACTTGACCTCGTGTCACCAGCCAGAGTCCCGCGCACATACTTATCTTCAGTAATTATTATTATTATTACGGTTACTTTCTGGAGAATTTGAGAGGAGCGACACAGAAATGTATTCAGCCGCCTTTAGGAAAATTTGAAGTTCAGCTATGTATAAACCCCTTCCTCCGTGTACCAAACTCGCCGCAATCTCAGAATCACCTTTTTATTTGAAGTATAGTAAGATATTCAACTCCAGAAACGTCTGAATAACATTTATACAAATTCCGTGATAGAGCTGATACCTTTGTATACACGCCCCAACCCTTGCCTCGCGAACTTGAGTTTAGGAGTTCAGAAATCTCTTGCAGGTTGAAAACAATCGGATGTTTATTGCGGGCAGTACATTGTAAATATACGTTGGTGAACAAAGGAAGCGGAACGAGCATAACGATATGGAATATATGAAACGCCACACACCGAGCATCCCGCCAGGCACGACAGAGACCTTTTGACAGCCGCGATACGCCTCTTTTGCGAACGATCAGCCACTCCGGCCAAGTTCTGCATCTCCTTTCTCACCCGGTCAGATTTTTGCCAACTCCATAACACACGTGCCTGACGATCGCCAAACCACTATACTCACCTTAAACCAGCTGGCATATGGCACTCTTGCCATCGCGAATCATAGACACATCCCCTACCTTCTAAAGTTCTTGATGTCGGAGCCCCGCCTCCTTGGACGAATTCCGCGAATGATAGGTGGGTTTCGTGCGGTCGAAGCACATGCGAACTTTCTGAGAGGGAATGGTTGTTATCAATAGTCAGATGGCGATGTCGCGACGAATTAGTGCTGTACTAATGGTGATCCAAATTCATCACGCCTACACTCGCTCGCTCCAAACAATCATTTTTTTCATTTGCAAGGTCAAAGGCCTCGCCACGGACCTCTTCCATCCCCCAGCCGCCCTGTCTCCCAAATTCTCTATTGCACACGAACCCGAAGCTGCTTGAGACATTGCAGACGGAAGACGATACAGGTGGAATGGTAGCGGCCCAGTATCACGAAGGAGAGGGAAGAGGGCGAGGTGGGACACGGACGTGTAGTTTGGATGGGCGGACGTGTAGCTTGGATGGGCGGACGTGTAGCTTGGATGGGCGGACGTGTAGCTTACGTGTAGCTTGGGAAAAGAAAGAATAAGCCCCATAACGACCATACCGACAACCCAGGTTACGTAGTCGAAAGAACAGTAGTGAATTATGAGATCTAGTCGCGTTCGGAAAGAAGAGGCGAACGAGGAAGCGTCAGCTGAGTCACGTTGGAAAAGTCACGGGTGACGTAAGTGTAGAAACTCTTCACGTGATGCCAACACGCCACACCATATTGAGGCGAAGTTTATTAAAAAGTACCTTATGGCCTATCTGGATTATGCTTTTTTTATTTTGATTTGCGTTGGTCTGTGAACCCCCGAGTCACACTAACATTACAGATAATCTTGTAATGCAAATTGGGATGAGTGTATTTTTATTTTTTTGGGACTGTTGCTACATATAACGACATCAAAACGGTCAAATGAATACATAAACTTCGAGGAGCCAGTACCACGATTAAAAAATTGCTCGCAGAGATCAATACACAATTGCCAATACGAATAGAAGCGAACCATGCAGCATGCAAGCGTTAAACTGATAGCAAGCGAAAGCAAGAGATCAAATGGAACATGGAAACTATAGAGCTCATATACAAGCATACATCTTTGAAACCATGCGCAGCACAACTAGAAAACCGTTGGGTATCGACACTAGATCATCACTTGCCGGGAGTTAGGTGCATTGACGTACGAAATTATGGTACCTAATTCCCCTGCGCGTCTTACACATTCTTGTTTCCTCAAAAGCAACAAAATGTAGTAGAATACCAAATGGTCTCCATATTAAAAATTTAGAACGACTGCCACTCTTCTTGGATAAAATATATATTTCAATTTCGAAGTTATGTTCTCCGAGGATGATACAAGATCCAATTGACGTACGGGATGTTCAAGACGTCAAGTGAGGCCAAGAGAATTGTAACAAAAATATCTTTTCGCACTTCATGTCAATAGCTCGCTACTTTTAAGCGCTAAACTGAATGATTATTATTGTGCATAGGCCAAACCAAAATTTATTTGAATAAGGATATGCCAATGTTCCTATCAATAAATAAATAATGGAGAATATTATAACCCAACCTAATCATGGAAAGTTCTTTCCGGGGGCGAATCTTGGGGGGCGGATTCTTGGCAGCGAATTCTTGGTTGGCAGCGAATTCTTGGCCACCGCTCATATATTAGGAATAGACGGTGGATCTTGCTAAAGCTTGTCGCTGACATTATATTCACGAAATTTTACAATTCTTCAAAAGGATGGATTGTGGCACTCGCCAAGAATTCTCGCCTAAAGAGAACAAGAGAATCGTGATTGGAACGTTAGGTATCCCCCAGTTGCGAGGGTTCGAAAAATGGGGGAGCGGTGTCGGGACCCGACCGAAAATGGAGATCACCTTACGCCCATTTCAGAAGCAACGTGCAAAGTGGCACGAGCAAGGAGGGATTTGTAAAAAATCTTACGAGCGAAATGGCTCCAGCCGTCGTCACACATGAGAGCAATCGATCTCCCCATTCACACGCCCAGGTCGTCGCCTTCGACGACAGTGCAACAAGAACGACGTTGGGCGCGCGGGGCGCGCCTAACCCCTGTACGCGTTCAGTACAAAGTGGTTGGGATCGGCGGTCATGCCAATTGCATCAGGTGGCCATACAAACGTCGATAACAAGTAAACGCGTTGTAGCATATTCCGAGAAGGTATCAGTCCGCGTATTCACCAACACATCTTTGGTATCGCGTGTTCCCCCTTGCACCTTAACATTTTGGGGCTGCCCTTTGGGCCTGCCCTTTGGGCCTGACTGGCCGGTCTTCTTTTCCTTGATGAAATTGGTGGCTCCCGATTTTATGTTTTTTCCTGTTTGCCTTGCTAGCGCCGATTTTGTTTGTTTGTTTGAATTACAAGCACGTGTAGCGCCTGTATATAATTATTTATGATTGTCAAAAAGTTCTTATGAAAGTACTATTATACCAAACGAGAAGCACGGCCTACGACCAAAATGACGCGATAAATGAATTTCGGATTTCCACTATGCCCCACATAATCATTGCTCACGGGATGTGTGCTTCCTGTAAACATATGCATGCAGCTGGCAGTTTTCTCTTGTTCCGGCGTTCCTTTTGGGAGGCGTGCACCACGATCTAATGCACGGACGCGACGTGGTCCCCTCTGACTGGCGCGGAAATTTCCCAGGGGTGAAGGTCCGGGCCCGCAGATTTGTGCGAACCTGACACCCGGTCCTGGACAGTATATACTGATTGAGGAACGGACGGTAAAAGGAGGACGATGGGCGGGGCTGGAATGTCATGATTAGCGGGGATCGGTACATAAAAAAACTGATCGGTGCATGAACCCCTGAGTGAGGTGCAGCTGACGCAAAGGTCGTTATTGTTTTGTGTGTGGTCCGTGATATTCCATTGGGCCATTTGGGGATTCCTTAGCACCCAATGTACTTGACCATGTTGACAGCCGAACTATTCACATTGATAACGCTTTGATTTCGAGCGAAATTCGATAAACTTTTTGATATTTCCAACGAAACACCTTGTGAAACACTCTGGTATCCAAATGTCTTTTTGACGTCGCTACATTACTCTGTACGTATTTTCATTATATGATCGCAATATATTAATAAATTTAAGAATAGTAACGCCAGCACCTATGCCTAAATTCGGAGTCCCTGCATAAGGCGATTATGTAGGTCGATCATAGCACCTGTCTCCAACACTCAAATTCGTGCATCGCGTGCGTTGGATGAAGGCGTAGCATTACAAGCCTTTTAGGGAGGGTCTTATATCAGTCAACAACAGGTCTTGTCGTTGATTGCAAACGCAAAGATAATTTGCACACATAAACACTATGTTCATCGGTCCTCGGAAGGGTTCCGCTATACACCCGAACAGCGACAGCTTGACTTGGACTTCATCAATCCCCAGCATTCGTGGAAATAATACTGCCATATTCGTCTTCAGGAATGCGGCTAGCTTGCGCACAATTTCCTAGCCGACGTTGCGTGCTCCGCATAGTGCCTACCCTGTTCATCTCGAATCTTTTTGTCATGAGCCACGGTCATCTCAGGTGCCCAAGCTGCACACAATGAGTGAGTTGACGCCGTCAAAAGCCGCAAGATTAGGGAT
Source organism: Jimgerdemannia lactiflua (assembly GCA_003951145.1). Classification (NCBI taxonomy): domain Eukaryota; kingdom Fungi; phylum Mucoromycota; class Endogonomycetes; order Endogonales; family Endogonaceae; genus Jimgerdemannia; species Jimgerdemannia lactiflua. The sequence goes on along the minus strand of RQIL01017665.1, from coordinate 4,641 downwards.
TTTACGTCTTTCGTATTCTCCCGCTCATATTGCGCGAGGGGTTTCTTTCACGTCTAGTCCAAAAATGAAATCAACATCACGAAAGACGTCTCATTTCTGCCACGGCATAGCTGAAATTGGTGGTTAAACTTTGTCAAGGTTTCATGTGTTTGTTTCTTCGTTATATTATTTAGGGCGAGGAGGATTCGGGTCGTCGATTTGCTTGGTAAACTTCAGAGCAGGCTTCTACTTTAGCACCAGGTTGGAGTTAACCTTCAAAACAGAACAGATTTGTGTTGAACTCTCGGTTTCGGTCAAGTCGTCGATCCTAGATCCGCACTCAAGACCAGGTTTCGCGACTGGATGCATTTCAATTGATAGACACAACTTTCGGTGACCTATTGCTAATTGTCGTCGATCGCGAAGGAGCCTTGAAGTTTTTGGCACACACAATGACAATAGAACTTTATTCTCCGCTTAAATTCCACCGACGTCGTATACAATCGCACATGAGAAATTCGAGGGGGATGGTTTTTGGGCACGTGAACACGAGCTTCCCTTGATCTACCCGAAACTGGACTTCAGCCCCGCCATTCGGATCATTCGGATGGCTGGATGAGTCAAAATTTCAGGTGTTGAAACCCACGGCACTGCCGGGCGCAGCGCACGGTGGCGTTCTTGCTAGGCATTTTATTAGGTTCAATACCGCCTGACTGCCAGTATGATTTTCAGGGAGTTTGTTGATTCCGTATGGAACGATCTGTACCAACGTTCGTGCCGCGTGCTGAGCTGAAAATGAGCGGGGCGCGGATTAATATCGGACTATATCCATGCTGAGTCAGGTTGGTTACGATGGGGAGATAAATGCCGACGAATGAGGCGCATTTATAAGTCCACGGAGTGGGGTCAATGGGTTTCGAAACGTGAGCCACCTTTATGAAATCAGTAACATTCTCTCAGAAATATATTTACCGAACTTGTAGCAAATACAGTCACCTCATTTTTTTCCTGTTTATCTTTAGAGTTTAGATCATGAACGATACTTATGAAAGATGCTAATTGGATATATGCAGTATACTCATGGTCATTAACTGGAACAACCCCTTGTCGATCTACCAAAACAGATGGAATCGCTCCGAATGTCATCCAAAAACGGCCCTGTGTGATACTCTTCGACGGATCACGTTCTCCGCCCTGGCACAGAATGGTCTGGAGGGCAGTGGAAATGTCGTACATGAGGTCGACGTTAGAACATGGAAGATAAAAGGTTGTCACAGTTATTACCCGAAACGGTGTAGTTTCTCGCTGGAAGTGGCGTTATGTAATAGAGTGCTTGCCAAGACGATTGGCTTCCATAGTGAGCTCCGACCCAGCCCTCGCCAAGGATCCTAGAATGATGCGAAGCGTGGCCAGTTTCGTGCCTGGACCCCAAAATGACTGCTTCACTAGGGACCCTCTTCCTATGATGCCATCTTTAAATGTTCACTTAATTTTGTGTGTCCCGACATACCCTCTCCTCTTCCTCCACCTCCGCACGCTAACAAAAAGAAAATAATAGTTTACGGAATTGGATCACTAGAAACATCACATCTTACCATGGGAAAATCCTCGAGTATCAAGACCGTAAACACCATGAAGTCTATCAAGAGCAAGGCGAAGGGGTTCTTCCGCCGCCTCTCGCCAAAGAATTCGGGCGCTGATGACACAAAATCCATAAGGTTCAAAACGCCACGCCATTCGGAAGACCGATCATCATACCCGGCCACAGGAGCCCACCCTGCCTCGCGATCGTCCATGACACTAGCTGAGAACTTCAATTACGAGGACCACAAACCCACCCCGTACGAGGACGAACGCCAACAAACTGTGCTCGCGGACGTACCAGCAGACGCCATGAGTGTCCACCGCGACGTGGAGCCAGTATGGAGCTTTGGTGCCGCGGACGGTCGAATGATGCAGCTAGAAGAGCTCAATCAGCACCTCCTCGAGGAGTACTTTCACGACAGAGAGTTGAATGGCATCACCGTCCGCGACGCCAACTTCCCTGAAAGATATGTCACAATACATCTCCGCGAGGCCTGCACATGCGATCCGAGATCGTCTCGCAAGGTACGTAAGCAGTCGAACAACGAGGTGTCGGACGACGCACCCTCGCCCTCATCCACGTCGACATCGCCGGCAACACCGCGTCCGCCGCAGATTCTCCACCTCGGCCGCGACTGCCATCGCCAATTCCTTCCAGTGTGGCGATTCGAGCACCGCGGGCAGTGGCGGCGCTTCGACGAGAGCAATCAGATTCACCTCGAGACCGTGTTCGGGTATCGGAACCACCAGAAGATTCTCGACCCGAATTTTCCCGGCCAGCAGATGTTGGTGAGGATTCATTCGGATGACCCCAAGATCTCGTTCAAGGGCGTAATGACATTCCTCCCACCCGAGGTCGTGGAAAAGACACAGGAGCCAAACGGCCATGGTCCGAAGCGGAACTCTATCAAACGCCTTCTCAAGAGGAGCCCGAGTATCTCCACTTTGTAATTGTATTTATTATCGGATATTCTCAACCTCGGTGCTTTCCGTGGAACATTCATCATTGTTTTTGTAAAAATGCGCTTGTACCTACTACTCAAAATCATCCTCTGTAATGTCCGTTTCTCCTCATAACTCGTTTCGTCATTTATGTACTTCCTTTGACATTTTTCGCACTCGTATATACCCCCGTACTGCTTTGACACTTGGCTTATTATAAAACATCCATTTGTTGATATTGATAATCAATTTCGGCTGTCCAAAATGAGAAACGAAGGAAAAAGAGAGAACGTCGTCGTGCATGTATCACAAACCGAAACCCACTGCCTTGGTCGGTTTCACATTCCAAACATCGTTCTAGAGCTTGGTCAAAGCTTGCGAGTCAACAAATGTACGCCGATACTCGTATTCAACACGCGAGACGAGCGTACCTGTCGAGCCGATGTAAGGTACCAGCTATCTCCCAAAATGGTCGGTTTACGGGTCTAGGCATAAGGATATCTTTATGTCCGCTGACGTAGGGATCGGCTTAATAATGCTGCGGCCCCGGAACGGCCTTTGTGAGGATGACCCTGCTGCCCATGGAACGTCACACAAGCGGACATTTGACAGTCCACGTTTCGCGTGACGGTCAAGCCTCCTCGCTTTTATTTTTTTTTATTTTAGCGTTCTTTTTCGTCTTGTTTCTTTTATTTTTTATTTTATTTTTGTTATATTTATGCCCTACACAAGCTCGCGTTTGGCCTAGGCGACTTGCGACACGCTCATTCCCACGGCGCGGCGCCGAATAACATTTATCAGCCTGCCCGGCAATTCATTTACCAGCTCTACACCGTCACTATACAGCCACCGCTACATATTAAGGGGACGGAATCGAGATTGCGTTGCCAGCCTCGGCTCCGGCAGCGGATCTCCTATCTATGAAATCCGCCCGCAGAACAGGCAGGACGCGATGACGAGGATGGTGGGACAAACAGGGCTGTGCTTCTTGGTCCCTTTCTTCGTCCAAGTTGTTTTAGACTCACGTAGTTATGGGCGCGCAGATCTATATTTTCTTCCACCTCGTCGCCATCCCATCCCATCCCATCGAACTGTTTTGACAGACCTACTTGATCCTGATGCGGGGAACCGCATAAATACTCGACAATCGTCTTTCGTTTGGCAAAAAGAAATTCTCGTGGAAAGGGATCACCAAGATTCAATTTTCACACATTGATCACTCGGCCCCTTTGCCCGGACGGAGAATAATTCATACGCATGGTCTCCATTTTAGATTATTAATCCTTGAGAAGAGGGTTCACGCTAGGTATTAGTTTACGATGAATCGAATTGTCCTTGCCGAGCCCGCGGCAGAGCGGGATTAAATATATCGGCGGCAATCGATAGATCCGATTTCGGAGAATCCGTTCGTGCGTGTTATATCTGCAGTTGATATTGATATTGCAGCGGGTGGGCGAGAATGCATATACCGAGTAAAGAAAACGGTTATGGCGAATGCGGGCTCGACAAACGCGAAATTTGGTGGTGTGCATGCATACGATGACGATACTGGTTGGTGGGAAATTTCGGAGAATTTTTATTACACCGTCGGTTAGGACCAAGCTTCAAACCACGTCCAACAATATCGTAACGCTAATTAGTCATAACGCGGAAACTCGGATGGCATCAATGTTTTGGTATGAGCCATCACATTGTATACAACACAAATATTGGCATAAACACGTATCTAACACCGCAATCTGATTATGGCGCAGTTGCGGGACGCCCTATTTTTTATGATTTTTCCATACGATGGCTTTGTCAGCATTTGTAAACTTTCTTTTCTTTTCTGCGCTCTATAGCCAATGGGTAGATAGCGTGATGTTAAATTTAGATCGATTCCAGTCACCTACGTCATCTAGCACACTAATGCATTGTTGAGAGCCAAGTGGCGTTTCTATTTCGGTAAGGGCGATTAATCTTTTGGGATTGATGTTTCGTGTGGCGCTCTCAACATCAGTAACATGAACTGTGGCAAATGTTTGTGAATTGATGACGTATGCATTCACGACCTTTGCAATTTTACTATGTTCAGGTCATGGGCAAGGGTCAAAATCAGTAATGATTATTCTCCAATGAAACTGGCTTTTTTTTTTT
>RQIL01017664.1:0-10445 GCA_003951145.1 Jimgerdemannia lactiflua | reverse complement strand
AGAAAGTCCGCATCGTTCAGTCCGCACCGTTCTACATTTTGTCCGCCGATCCGCCACGTACCGCCGCAACGTTCTACATTTCGCTCGCCGATCTGCCGCGCTTCGCAGAATCCGCCTCGTCCCAGTCCGCATCGTTCGTCCGCATCGTTCAACATTAAGTCCGCCGATCCGCCGCATTCAGCCGATCGCCCGCATCGCTCTAAGAAATCCGCGTCGATTAAGGAAACCCAATCGCCGTCATGCCAGCAACCCGCATCCAGAAAACCCGCGCGCTTAAGAAAACTGATCGCCTGATTCCCAGAGAGCCCGCTATTAAGGAAATCTGCAGACACACCCTCAACTGGGAAAGATTCAGAAATCCGCAGCATACAAGAAATCCGCCGCATTTGGTCCATCCGCCAAATTAGCCGCACACTGATCGTCGAGTCACACGAAATTGTCTACCGATCGTCAACCCAAGAACACCGCCAAATTAGGAAATCGCACGCAGAAAGTCTCCAGCTGTTGAATATTATACCACTAAACACCAGTATCAGCACCAACACAAGGAACCTGTACATATTATCTGAACATTTTGTTGCTTTTTGACAAAGTAACTGGGGGCTCAAGCCAATCTACACAGCCGCCCAACCTTGTAATTTGCCTCTATTGAGCCAGGCACGTTACAGTATTGTTATTCAAACTCAATCAAATAGTATGGTGTTTGGTAGGAATGTTGGCAGATTTGTCTGTATATATATATCATATGTTCTCCATATTAATATGATGGAAAATTGTTATTTGTAGTAGTATATATTATAATGTGCCTGGCTCAATAGAGGCAAATTACAAGGTTGGGCAGCTGTGTAGATTAGCTTGAGCTCCCAGTTACTTTGTCAAAAAGTAATAAAATATTCAGATAATATATATAGGTTCCTCCTGTATTGGTGTTTAGTGGTATAATATTCAACAGCTTGAGACTTCTGTGAGTGATTTCCTAATTTGGCAGTGTTCTTGGGCAGGAGTGATTGGTATAATGATCCCTTGTAAGTGGATTTCCTTCTTGAGCAATGGTGGATAATTTTGTGTCACTCTGTAATCTTGTGTATAGCAAATTTGGCAGAATTTCTTAAATGCACAGGCTCTCTGGGAATCCATGACTTGGGCAATCAGTTATTTCTTAAATATGTTAGCTCTATAGATGCAGATTGCTCATATGATGAGCAATCAGGTGGATTTCTCTTATTCAGGCAATGGACTAAAAGCCATAGATTTCCCAGATGCAGTCTTCTCAAATGATGCAGTTAAGTGAATGATGTGGTTAGGTGGGCAATGTGGGTTACTTGAACAATGCAGTCTTTCAATGTGGTCTGAGCTAGGCAGATTCTGTGAAGTGTGGCAGATTAGTAGACAAAAATATTGCAGGCTTTTTCTTAAGAATGACAGCTTTTCCTTAAATGGTGAAATACTTGAGCAATGCAGATTGGCAGTATGTGGCAGATCCGCAGACAAAAACATAAATGATATGAATTTTCAGGCTTATTCAGGTAAGCAAACCAAAAGGGTGGACTTCTCTTCAGGCTTCAAAGTTACATCAAATGACTGGCTTTGAGAGGCAGACTTAAACTGGTGGATTTCTTCAGGCTTATCTGGCAAGTGAACCAAGAACTTCTTTGTATTAGAAAGTGGACTAGAGTGGAAATAAAGAAAGCTCACAATCTCCTTTTAACAGTGGCTTGTTGGCAGACATATCTCTTAATTATTGCAATCCAATCTTTAGGACCAAGGGGCTCTTGGCAGGCATTTCTCCTAAGTGTATTTGGCAGACAGACTTGTATTTTGCTTTTTGGTTTCAATTTCAGAACTGAGGTTTATTCACTCTTATCTCTGAGGTATTTTATACATTTGTAGTTGCTATCTGGTTACTATCTGACTATTTATAGATTGCTATTTATAGTGAGTGTTTAGAGTGACAGCCACTATCTGGGTAATAGCCACTGCTAGAGTGATAGTCACTGTGAGGGTGAAAGCCACTGTCAGGGATTTTCCCTTCTTTGGTTATCTGGTTATATATACATTTTTCTACAGCAATGGTTGCTCTGCTGGATACTAAGCTATGTTAATGTTCACATCATCTGGCTTATTATGTTAGCTATGTTTTGTGGTTTGTTACATCAGCTCCAACTAAAGAATAGTCAGTCTCAGACTATCCTTTAATTATTATTCCAGTAGGCATAAGTATTTTCAGCATCTAACCTATACCACCATCGTCTTCTGTATCTGGGTCACTATATTCCAATTCTGCATTCTCTTCTTTTTCTCCAGGGAATAGGATGTCTAGTTGTTGGAGGATACTCTGAAAGGTGGTTTCATTCATCTGATAGATGTCATTGAGGTAAAGATGAGACTACACCAGGGCTCCAACATTTTGTTTATATGTATAGATTCATTTAGCAGTTCTTGCTTCTCTGAGAGTAATTGCTGCTGGACTCCTTATGTGTGATTGGTCTGCCAACAGTTGTCCAATATTGTAGAAGACCTGTAGATGGTGGATCTGAAGCAATCTCTGGGCAATGGTAAGGTTCTCTTGATGCTTCTGGATCAATTGTATTGGAGTTCCTTCAAGTTGGTGGAACTGGGGCAAGGGAATTGACATGGCTTAGAAGAAACTAATGATGAGGGTCTGGAGGCATCGATCTATCCTCTGAGTCATGGTTTGTGCAGATATATCTTGAGGTGATTGATGTGAACTGGAGTTCTCAAGACACATCCATTCATGCTTCTTATATAGATGCTGGTTCCTCTGATATTGTATACAAGATATGGTCCTTTCCATTTCAGTTCAGGTTTGGCAGCAAAGTTTGTTTCAATCATGCTTCTCTAAAATAGGACTTGATATTCAATCTTAATCTTCTGATCCTTCTGCTTCTGGTCATAATACTTCTTTTGTTTTTTCTGGGCCTTAATAATCTGGTTTTAGACATCTTTTTACAGCTGATCTCCTTTTCCAAGAAGCTTTTCAAAGTTCTCATGGTCAGCAGTTCTTGTCTTCTTGGCAAACATCATTTTGAAGGTGTCATAAGTTGCACAGTGATGCAAGGCCAATGAGGAGAAGTAAAGGCTGGTGATATATACCATGCAGGACTCAGAGTAAGCTGGTGTCACAGGCTATATGATAGAAGAGAAGGGAAAGAAAATTGTTAAACATAAGTAATATGAGTAGCAGAACAAATATTATGAGTTAATGAAGCCCAAAGGTACAGAATACAAGAGATAGGCATATGAATATAGCCTTTGAATGCTATGCTATCCCAGAATCTTATAGTCAGATAATCCAGCTACAGCAGCATTGGATGTTGCACTAATTCAAACACTATGCCCAGCATAAAGACATGGATTCAAACCAATCTGTGGAAGCAACACATGAAGACAACTAATGAGATAAGTCCAAGAAAATGATTGATTTACAGAACACTGGAACAGAGGGGTATCGGGTGGGGCTGGGTACACCAAGTAAAGAAGGTGAAGTAAAGATACAATGTATGGCATGGTGTAATCTATTTTGGCAATAAAAAGTGATACACTCTAGCAAAATGGGTCCATTTTAGAAGCTGGCAGAGTGAGTAAAATATGGTGGGGTTGGCAATACTAGGTTTAAAAATGACAGTACCATGGGATAACTGAGAGATGGGATGGAAAGAACTGTCCCACATAAATTTGCCAGACTGAGAAAACCCAACATAAGTAAGTAATATCGCAGTCGCAAGATACAGATCATTATAATCAGATAGCCAAAGGAAACTACTGAGACTGCAAAGAATACTGAGCATGATAGGAAGCTGAGGTCAAGCTGGGTGGATACCTAGTCACCTCTTCACACCATACATCACTTAGAGAAGTTGGTGAAGACTGCTGAATGGATTGGTAAAGCCAGAGTTGATATGTAGAGAATGAATAACCAAGAGGTAACATTTGATTGTGGTTGGTAGAAGCCATCACAAGGCCAAGCTACAGACCCACTGCATTAGTACCAGTTCAGAAGTGGGAAAAGGCCTGCCAGAGGTATGATTACTACCATAAAGAGTGCAGAATCAGAGAAAACTGCATTGTCCTGAAGAATATGAGCAGCACATTGATTTTGCCTGTCCAAACCACAAAGAGAAGGTGACAATGGATGGAAGTGCGGAATGCAGATGATGCCAATAATGGTTGAGTACATCTGAGTATAAGGGGTGAGATAATGGAAATGAGAAAGGTCAGCACAAGATAAAGCATCAGCAATGCCATGATCAGACATCAAGATAAATATGGCATGAAGTTGAAAGGCATGGTGCACCATCTGAAAATAGAGCTGGTGGAGGAGTTCCAGCTAAAGAGGGTCGCATGAAGAGCCTGAGTTGATAATAGCCATGACCCTCTGATTATCAGTGTGAAGCAATATATAGTAAAAATACCATTGAGTACCCCAGGTAGTGGCAGCAGTGACTACAGCATAGAGTTCCTTGAACTGAATATCACTTTAGACTATATTGAGAGGCCAGGAAGCAGAAAACCATTCACTATTGAAATGTGCACCATAGCCTTGAGCATTGCTGGCATCCATCCACAACTGTGCATCAGATTCATGAAACCATGCCACCTGATATATATATAACAGAAATACTGTTCCAGTGGTATAGGAATTTAAGCCACCAATGAATGTCTACATAGAATTCATCATTTAGTAAGAGATGAAATGAGGTATTGTCAGAAAGAAGATTGATAAACTTCTATAGGAATGGGTGGCCAGGTGGAATAATTTTACAGGCAAATGCCAAGGAGCCAATGAGAGACTGCAGTTGGGAGCATGTATATAGTGTACATGATAGCTACTGCTGAAGAGTGGTGACCAATGTGTCAAGCTTTCTGGGAGGTAAATGGGCTTCCATAGCCATTGTATCCAAATCAATGCCCAGGAAAATGAGTAACATTGTTGGGCCTTCGATCTTGCACTCTTGGATTGACCAACTAAGATGACAACAGATGGCAAGGATTAAACATAGGTTGGCAAGGGCAGATAACTGGTATGGTGGTGAAATGAGAAGAAAATCATTGATGTAGTAGATAAGCATACATATGCCATAATGGTGGGCAATCCATGCAAGAAGTTCTGCAAAAAGGTTGAAAAGAAATGGTGATGAGGATGTACCAAAAGGTGCAAACTGATTAAAATAAAACTGTCTGGACCATTTGAAGCCCAGAAACTCCCAATCTGTGGGATGGATGAGAATATGACAATATGCATCAGTAAGGTTGATCTTCAATAAAAGACATTCCTGGCCAAAATGATGAACCAAATCCAACGCCTTGTCAAACTTAATGTAAGAGAGCCAAAAGACATCAGTATTCAATACTAGTATTAACCAAGTCACTATAATGAGGCCAAGAAAGGTCATGAATACAATGCCATGTGCTAATAGAATTCTTCTTCACAACAGCACCAAGAGGAGATAAGTGAAAGCATTTGAACAGAGGGGATAAGAATGGGCCACAAATCCTACTGGCAGCCACCTCCTGCTTGATATCAGACATGATCACCTCTGAGTAGGCAAGAGCAGAGCAATAATTGTAGGACAGCAAGTACCAATGAGGTCCATCAAAGCTGAGATGAGCATCTTGAGTAAAGTGGTGATGGTGGCCTGATCCACCAATGGATCAGAATACAACCAGAGCTCATATGCCTATGCAAGAGAGTGAAGAGTGGGAGAGGAGAGAAGAAAATGACATAGAATGTCTTGGGTGACATCATTAAGAAGGGCAGTAAATGGGCAACAGAGTAGGATATTTGGAGCAGCTGGGATATATTTATAGAAGAAGTGGGGGTGAGTTTCCAGAGGTGAGATGATGGGTTATAAGAGTATTGATACCATGGGTGATCGTGACTATAATGGGAACAGGCATGTGCATAAGGACATTCCTTTCTGCTGCATCCAGGATCCTTCATGGGTGACTCATTGAACAGAACACTGTTATATGCCTGACAAGTAGGCCATTGAGAGGCATTCTTGGCAGATGGAGTGGAGGAACCATCAGTAAGACATAGCCACCATTATGCATTATGAGACTTAAAGGACTTAAGTGGATAAGATGTAGAGGTCAGAGTTCACAGATGTTGATGCAAACTAAGGATCATAAAGAGGTCAGGGTCACACTGGGCCCAGTGCTCACACCACACCAAAGAAACACCATCATGTATGATCTCTGCCAGTAGTTTCATGTGAAAAGAGACATGATAGTTGAGAAGTACAGATCAATATGATGACATTGAGAGTATGATAAAATCTGCAGCATATATATGTAAAGAATGGAGTAGGATTAGTGAGGCCTGGATATGTATCATAAAGAATACTGAAGTATGTAAGCAGGGTAGTGAGAAAAGTAGAGACATCTGGAAGGTCTTTGATAAGAGATGGTGGCTTGCAAAGAATAATCTGAGTGCCCGATTCATCAAACATTTCAATAAATTGAGCTTCAAGAAGACCACTGATAGAAATGACATTCTGCTCTAAGAAATAGCTGAGCAACATAGCAGTGAACAAATTGTCAATGACCATAGCCAACAGCCATTGATTGATATGAGTGTATTTCAAAGAGAGATTGATTCCCTGAATAATGGTATGGACAGAGACAATAGAAGAAGATATAGGAATAAACTTACCCTGGAGATTACTGGCAGAGCCATGAATGCCAGTGGGACGAACTGTAGAGATAGTCAGTAGGGGTTGGGATGAGGATGTGTATGTGATAGCCCCCAAGAGAGAGGCAGTAGCATGATCAATAAAGGCTTGATCAATAATGGGAGATGTGACCTGACCAGAGGTAGTGGGAACTTCACTAGCCAATGCTGCTTAAGATACAATGTCGGGGTGAGAGTATAAAAGCTGAAAAGTTCATCAACCTGATGGTCTTGCATGGATGCATGCTCTTGAAGCTGAGCAATGCTGGCCTCAATGGAAATATCAGAGCCCAGTGTGCTGGAGAAGTCTGGTCTGGCCACCATAGCACTAGCAGGAGCCTTGGATGCAGCATATACTAATAGATGTGTAATTCAGTGGGGTGTGGAAGTAGAGTAATCAGGAAGAGTAGCAAGATAATCCATGAGGATAGTAGTATTGAGGTTCTCATTATCAGATTCCAGATCATCTTGCAAAAAGTGGAGTATGTACTCAATGAAAATAATATCTGAGCAGAAAGAACAGGTGGCAGAGCCCAGGTTGTATTGGCCCTTTGATATATGAGAAGGGTCATATTGATACAAAAGGCAGGAATTTGCAGAGAGGACCATGGGGTAATAAAAATTCATATGAATGTATGAAAGTGCAGAAGTGTAAGTATAAAGTACATACAAATGTGCAAAGCACAAAACATAAGTGTAAAAGTACATATGAAGTATCAAATATTGGGTGAATGACAGAATTATATATAGAAATAATGCACATACTGTACTAATACCATAAAAGGAAACCTATGCTGGATTTAGATATGCCTTAAACAAACATAAGCATTGAAACATTTTGGATACTACATGCCCAAGACATTCCTACATTCATTGATCTGTGGTCTCAAATGAGCCCCCTCATTCCCAGACAGATATTTAGCAAAGAGATAGATCTTTCTTATCAAGTAAATATGATGGTAATATCATTTAGGTGGTGAAGAAAGCCCTCTTGTTTATTGAAGAAGATCTGTATAGTCATGTTGTCCATCCTTACCAGAACTGTATGGTCCTTTAAGTAACAATAATTGCTCTGGAGAGTGAAAAGCACTATCTCTAATGAGGTCTAGGTGCTATATATGAATGAGGTAGCCTCAATGGAGGAGGTGGTTACTTTTAAATCCCAACTCCAGTCACTTGTATCTATATCAATGATGACCTCTGATTGCTCAGTAAGTAGTGAATGGTTATTTTACCTGACTAGTTTATGGGATCACCACTGGAGATCTCTGTGGGATATTTTTGAAATATTTATAAGATGGTTTCAGTCATTATTATTGGCAAGAAGTAGATGTCCTAGATGAGAGACCAGACTCAGAAATAGGCTGGAAATATAGTTTGTATAGTTGAGCTGCAGAAGCCCACCAGTAATACTATCTTATATATATAGGGATCACTGATATCTGTTATAGTAATACTACTATCTCTCTGCAAATCTTATAAACCTGGTTCTACAGAAGATAGAGTTCTATGATGATTATATTGACCAGAAAGCCCAGGAAATATTACTGCTGAGTAGGTTTCCAGATATATTTCATAGAGTAGAGAAGGAAACCAAGAGTCTCCAGATATTCTCAAACCATATAGCTATAGAGTAGAATTTTATCTTCTGAGAGGCCAGAAGATAAATGTTATCAATATAGTATATATATAAGTCAGATGCCTAACTCCAAAGTGGGGCTAGGATAGCTACCATTAGCTTGGTCCATTATGGGTTACCAAAGATAGGCCAAATAGCATTGCCTGAAACTTCTAGTTGATATTCCACCATTGAAAGACCAGGAACAATTAGTCAGTAGAGTATTGAGGTATGTATATAAAAGTAGGCATCCTTGATATCTATTTTGACCAGGTAGTTGCCAGGCCATACCATATAGTATATGGTCTGAATACCTTCTATATTAAAGTACAAGTGTCTTAAAAACTTCTTTAGAGAACATACTAGAGATAGATATAATATTTGTCTATCTGGAGAATAGTGAAGATGTTGAAAAAGGAGGTTCCTTCAGATGGGTGGGATATATGGCCTCCTTGTCCCAGAACTTAGTGACAGTGGTATCCATGAGCACCTTCTCTATTACAGATATGCTCTGTTCATAGAAAAAGTGGGCTGGCTTCAGAAGAGGGTTGGGGGACACATCTATTTGATGCAGTTCTTACTATATACAGTATCAATATCCCAATGATTGATATCCAGGTTTATCCATATTAACTCAGGGACCTTGGCTGGTCATACCCCTATCTTGGGTATGATATTTGAGATCTTGGAGGCAATTATATGATATATCAGTAGATCCTTCAGGATTGGACAGCTATTATTAGTACACTATAGCCTAGGGTTCAGCTCAGAGATCATTCTTGGCTATTAGAGCTCAGAGTGCAGTATTTATGGCTTAGTTGTTGATTATTATTATTGTGGAAGTGGGGATAGAGGCCACCCTACAACTCATTTCCATCAATCTATGGTGAGAAGAAGAGGCCTCAGTTGATTTTTATAGTATTCTTAATAAAACTAGGCAGTACTTCTGGTGTTTGGTGTCATTATAGAAATATTGAATGAATTCAGTGCCAAGGAGGTCATGATCATATTCAGAGCTAGATATCAAGGAGTGGCAGAATACGATAAGAGTGAGTGACTAGTTTACAGAATTGGCAAGATCAACTCAATGACAGATATGGATGTATTTGGCTTTATAAAAGCCAATCTGAAGAGAGTCTTGCAGTTTCTCCATCAGGGGGGAAAGGATGATATCATGGACCAGCTCAGGATGGTAGAGATTAGTGTCATCTATTCATAGTTTGAGAGTATGGAGAGGGATGGTGACAGGCTGGAGGGTATTGTAGATAGCTCATTGGGTGTCAGCAAGAACCTTGTCTGATTCTTTAGCTGCCTTGCTGAAGTTATTGGCAAATGTCTTATCAATAGTAGGGGTATAGAAAACACCATATCATAGCTCAGAGTTATACTGGAGGAGTTTCTTGAAACTGATAGTGGTGAGGTATGCTTTGATCCATTTATCAGAAATGATATCAGAGAATGTAGGAGGATGGGATACTGGCTGATGTCTCTCATCTTGGCAGCATTGAGGAATTTATCATTGCTACTGTTGCCTCTAACATCAGTTAGGTCCATTCCATCAGAGTCATTGTCAATGGATCCATGGGGGTATTGAAGAAAGCAGGCATTGATGTCATGTTGGCATTCATGCTGGTTTGTGATCTCTGGATCTGATGGAGTAGGGTGGGGGCTGACCACAACAGCTTTGGTGACCTAGTGCAGGAATTCAGCATGTTTAGCCAGAGCAGCCTGGTTACATTATTGCTGATAGAGTTGTTCATTATTCATAATCAGAGTGTCATAAGAAAAGGCAAACTGCCAAACCTTTCAAAATGGCTAAGAGACTCCATGGGAGTCGAGATGTTCTTTTATTATAATGTTTTACATGAAATGTCTTGTGCATATGTCTTAGACAAATGCATTTCGAAATGTAAAATCTGTTTAAGGCAAATAAAGCATACCAATGCTTTCAGGATGGCAGAAACCAACTCTAAAATGGTCCAGAACCAAGGGATGCTTAGTCCGATATCGCATAACCTATCTAACCACACATGCACATAGCGCGTGAGCTTAATAGTCCGTATGTTGAGTATCACTTCATCCTCGAAACAACAACATCGACCTCCATTTTTTTTTTTTTTTTTTTTTTTTTTT
>RQIL01017653.1:0-10447 GCA_003951145.1 Jimgerdemannia lactiflua | reverse complement strand
GACGGAGGCCTTGGCAGAATCTTGACAGGAACTTGGAAACGGAGCTAGCGCGACGAATATTTGGCCAAAATGGATCCCAATGGTGTGAGGAGAGACTCTCAGGGATAGGGAACCCAGTACACCTATCGGGGCCCAGTGGTTGTATATTGAAGTTGCCTTCAGAAGAGCGATGTTTTTCAAAAGGGTGGCTTAGCTGTGGAGCTTGGGAAAATGGTAGCGGAAAGAGAGTCTCTCGTCACCCTCCCCTTTACCACCTGAAGGCCTCCCCCGCCAATCCTCCAGGCTGCCTCAAACTCAGGCATCTGTTGACTCCAGTTCGCCCGATGCCACTTGATTTGAATGGCCTCTTCAAGGAGCCTCTGGAACCCTTGACGGAGTGCTGAGGCCCACACTGCCCTTTCTTCAAAGATCCATTACCAGTGCACCACCCAAATGGTCCAAAGGCCAATGCTGTAAACAGTACCCACCATTTCAGCCACCTGTGGGACAGCTGTGCTCCAGGGGTATAGGATATTAATTGTAGAGTAGGGGGATAGCACTCCAGGGATGCCCTGGTGTAGCCAGGCATTGATGTCCTTCCACAAGTCAGCTGCAAGCTGACACTCTATAAACATATGTTGAACTGTATGATGTGTTTGCCCAATTCGTTCTTCAATGCAATGGGGGCATTCTGGCGAGCTCTCTGGGTGCATGTGGGCTACCCATACTCCTGTCATGATATTGCATCTCAGGATTCGCCACCATAGGATCCAGTGCTTTGGCTGCAGGGTCTTGCGGAGCTGAGCCAGGGCTGGCCATACATGGTCAGCTTCCTGATTCCACCCAGGGACCAGCTCTGCCCATTTCAGTGGTCCAATATGTTCGACTCATCTCTTCTGTAGGCATCTTCTACCCTCCCCAATTGTGTATTTGTTGACAGGTTCCCCAGCGCACTTGGTACCTTGAAAGGAGTCTGGAGTAACCAGTGGATCTGCCTCTGCATCCAGTTAGCATCCCATTAATCCCCAGCTCTCTGCAATGTCCCACCATAGTCCTTTGTGACGGATAAGACTTAGAGACATATCTCCCAGGAAGAAGTCCAGTCCATGGGACCCTCTTGGCATGTATCGCTGTTGCTAGTTCTCCATAGCCAGGCCCTTCCATACAGTTTCTTCGCTTCTAGTTGCAGCATGGATCCACCACATCTTTGTCACCCTTATCTGTAGTGCAGGGTCTAGCAGTCCCAGCCCACCCTCTATCACTGGGAGACACAATACATCCCACTTGATTTGGGGCCTCCTTCCTTGCCACAGGAATGTAGAGACTATTTTCCGGAGATTCTTGAAGAAGTCTTGAGAGAAGGAGATGTGGTATCCCATATACCATAACTTGCTGAGCAGCCTTGAGTTTACTACGAGCACTCTACCTGCCAGGGAGAGGTGCCGCTGTTGCCAGCTCCTTACTGTTTGCCGTAGGGTCTCCAAGGTATCATTATGAAAAGAGGCAGGAAGGGGTAGAGCCCTAGCATGGAAGGTGATGCCCAGGTGCTTAAATGTTCCATCTGTATCAATGGTCTTGCCTATGCCATGAATATCTTCTTCAGTTGTGCTCCCCAGCCGCAGGGTCTCACTCTTGCCATAGTTCAGCTTTGCATTACATGCTCTTTCATGCAGCCCCAGTGCCTCCACGAGCTTCTCCTCATCCTCCTGATCTTGCACACCAACTACCACGTCATCTGCAAATGCACTCAGCTTAAATGGAGAGGGAGGGACCCCCAGACCAGACACTCTCTGTCAGATACAGCACAGTACTGGTTCAAGTGCTATATCATACAAGATGGATGACATAGGGTCGCCCTGGGGGAGGCCTTGCTGGATAGGAAATTCCTCGCTAATAAACTCATTCACCATAACTGAGGCAGATAGATGTTCCAGTGTTGCCCTGATAGCTCTACAGGCATCCACCTGGAAACCAAACTGCGATAGAGTTGCCATCAGATATTCCCAGTTCACCTTGTCATAGGCCTTCTCTTGATCTAAGAAGATAAGGGCGCCCTTTCCTCCCACCCTCCAGTAATGATCAAGGATCTGCGAGATCATCATAGTGTTCTGCTGGATGAGTCTCCCTTTGATAAACCCAGTCTGGCTAACATGAATAATACTGGCTGCTGCTCCCTGCACTCTGTCAGACAATATCCTTGTGAGAATCTTGCAGTCACAGTTAAGGAGTGAAATTGGCCGCCAGTTCTGAAGGTCCTCCTCTCTTCTCTTATTTTTATAAATCAGAGAGATGTGGGCTATGCGAGACAATACTGGTAGGAACTCTTCACCTCGGATGGTGAGGGTAAGTAGTCTGGCCAGCATAGGGGCAATTATCTTGGCAAATGTCTTGTAGAACTCCCAGGGTAATCCATCGCCTCCAGGTGTACTGTGTGCCTTGCCCTTACTGATGGTCTCCAGGACCTCCTCCTCTGTTATCACCCAGCCCACTTGGGCTTGTATCTCTGGGTCTACCCTCGCCTCTACTCCTGCCATTAGGGTCTCAGCAGCCTCCGCCTCCATCTCCCCAGCATTATATAGTTGTGAGTAGAATTGTCTCACTCTTGCTACCATAGCCGTAGCCTCAGTAGCAATTGTCTCCCCATCCTCTAGCAGTACTCCTGTCATACTTTTGCGGGCCCTCTTAGCACTAATGAGCCTTGCAAAGTCCTGGGTGGATCTCTCTCCTTCCTCCACCCATCTGACATATGCCCGGATTCGGAGCCCCTCTATATACCCATCTTCCTGTACATGGATTTCATCAACTAGCAGCTGCCTTTCTTCCATGTCACCCTCTCTGACATCACCCTCTCTGGCAATCCTGGCCAAGATTTCCTGGAGTCGGCGCTCCAGGCCTCGAAAGTGTCTCCTCTGTGATTGCCGTATGTGTTCTCCTTCTTCTACAAAGAAGGCCTGTGCCCAAGACTTGAATTGTCGCCACTCCTCCATTGGCCCCTCCCCTTTCCCTGGGTGGGCTTCCCATTGTTCACCAAATCTCTGGACTGTAGTCTCCCTCTTTAGTAAAGCTGTGTTGAGTCTCCAGTACCCATTACTGGTCTCTATGCTTTGAGGTTGCCGGATGCACCCTCGGATTCCTTCATGGTTAGAGTAGGGGCAGTGGAGGGTAGTATGATCAGGCATAAGGTCAATCCACTCCTCACTAGCATATATCTGGTCAATACAGGACCCCACCATTCCTCTATTAGTAATGGTCCACTTGGTCATCAGGTCTGGTCCCTCTGGTGCATATCTCCGGTGTACATCGGCCAAGCCACTGTCATACATAATTGTCTGCCATTTGTGCCACTGCCTTAAGGGGGTCCATTCCCTCTGGGGTCACCAGTCATGCTCACCACTACCCACGATATTAATGTCACCTGCCAATACTCCAATGTTCTCTGGTAGGTCTACTGCTAGCATCTCCAAGAAAGCTGTTCTCTCCTCCCATTTTGCTGGAATATATACTGAGGTACCAATGCACTGAAAAGTCCCACCCTTGGTAATTAACCCACTGTATACACGAGAATTGTCTATATCTGTGTCCTCCTCTATGCTGATATCTGCTGAGCCCCCCAAGATTGCTGTATGCCTCCTCCAAATTCCTGGCAGTCCCCATTGGTCCTGCCAGTCCCTTTTGTCATCATCACTCATCTGTGTGTCCTGAAGAAAAATAATGTCCAAGTGCTGGTTCTTGATCCATTTGAAGATTTTCCGCCATTTGTCGCTGTTCCCTAGGCCATTAATATTCAAGGAAATATAATGTAGTTGTTCTTTCATTAGGGGGGAAATTTAAAGTAATGTCGAGGGCACCATTTCCTCTACTGCCTGCTGAGATGCTAGGGCGCCCTGGGCACATGCCTCCTGCTATGCAGCTAGTCCCCTTTCAGATTAAAGGAACTCCCTGGCCAGTTGTCGGTAGTGGTCAGTCATTTGGGCCTTTGCCACTGGGAGCCCAGGCCCCACTTGTATCAGGTATTCAGCTCCCAGAATCCTGCCCAGTACCACTACTGCCCAAGTGGGCATCAACACTGCTTCCCAAACAGCTTGGGAGTCAGCATCTCCAATGGTGTGCTGCACTATCTCCTTAAAGATATCCATATAGTGTTGCTCTCTCCTGTTCACCTCCATCCTTGTTGCTGGTCTGACATCTGTCATGGAGATATCCACCTCCTCCTTGCTGTCTGAGTCCCTATCTGAGTCTCTATCTGAGTCTCTATTCAGCAGCCGCGTCAGGTCCACAGATTCTTGAGAAGCAGTTTCCAGGTCCTCCTCTCCATGCTGTGCCCCATTTTCCTCCACCAACACAACCTCGTCTACCTCACTCGGCAACTCAGTATGAATGTGCCTCCTTGGCGCATGCTGTGAGGCCTCTACTCCTTCCTCCCTGGCCTCCCTCCTTTCCTTCTCACTCCTTTCTATCTCCATACTTTCCCTGCCATTGATACAGTCCTGATGGCGCTCTTCCTCTTCCCGACGGGCATTGTCCAGGGCTGGTTGGATCTGTTGTCCCCTTGGTTTTCGCAGCAGGCGCTGGGATTTCTCATCCTCCTCCTTACTGTTATCATTCATTCTCTGTGTCTTGTAGGCTTCCCACGCCTCCAGATGCTTCTTGACGGCTCTGGGGCCCCAGACAGGGTCCTCCCATGGCTCTTTCGGTTCTGAGGCCTGCGATTTCGAGCTTGCTGAAGCCTTCTCCTTTCCCCCCATGCCCTTCCAGTTTACTGCACAGGTCACTCCCCTCAGTACGATGCTCTCAGGTAGCTTAGGGGCACTGTCTACTCCCAGTATGCCATCATGGACCTTGATCATCACCTCACAGCTATCTGCTCGGAGCTTGGTGCCTCCCCACCTTGCAAAGTCAATCTGTAGGACTGTTCCTACTGTCTTTAGGGCATCACGGACGTCTGTCTTGGTGGCCTCTCCCTCGTAGATGGGTAAGTCTCTGATGGTAATAGGAACAATGGAGTCATCTCTTCCAAAGCATCGCACCAGAGGAAGCTTCACCCCTGCATGTTTGAGTCCCTTGTCAATGGCAGCAGTTGCAGCTGTGTCAGTTACAAATGCCACTTCCATTACTAAGTTGCTAGCCACAAAGTTGACTACTTCAGCCTCAGGGAGCTGAGTAGACACCAGTCCTATGGCGTCGCTCACTGTAAGGTGCAGTCCCTTGATGGAGACTGTGAAGGCATTGGTTGACCCAGATTTGTGGAAGTAGGGGCGGACTAGGTACTGTGCTGGTTTGAAGGAGGGCTCAGAATCCACACTTCCTTCTTTAGTTCCTGATGTCGTCTTCTCCTTTGCTGCTCCACTGGCTGGCCCTGTTGCTGTGGGTTTGCTGGATTGTCCCCCTGCGATCTGAGCATAGGATAGCTGGTGAGATTTGCCTGGGACAAGCTGCCAGTGGTTGGATCCCTGCTTGACAGTTGGCTTGGCCGTGGCTTTCCCTTTGGGGTGCAGGTTGAACTTCGGTTGGGGCTCCTCCCCCCATACTTCAAAGGTACCGTCATCTCAGTGCTCTTGTGTAGCCTTGGTCTCTTGGGCCCTAACCGGCCCTGGCTGGCCACTATTGCTGTTAGATGCCATGAAAATTGCGCTGTCTGAGTGTTGTTGTTTTTGCTGAAATTTTTTGAAGTATCGATAACTTCGCGGATACTGGACGCCCCAAGGGCTGGTTGGTGTCAAAAGACTCTTCTACTTATTATGACGCTGTCTGTGCCTATGGCCCCAGGGGGCAGTGTACTGGCAGTGTGTAGTTCTCTTCGGAAGTTTGAAAGTTTTGATGGTCGGTGGCTTAGCTGCTTGCCCCGAAATTGGTCCAGGTAAAAGAGTCCTCCTCCTCTCTTCCCTTGTTTTTATAAATCAGAGAGATGTGGGCTATGCAAGACGATACTGGTAGCAACTCTTCACCCCAGATGGTGAGGGTAAGTAGTCTGGCCAGCATAGGGGCAATTATCTTGGCAAATGTCTTGTAGAACTCCCAGGGTAATCCATCACCTCCAGGTGTACTGTGTGCCTTACCCTTACTGATGGTCTCCAGGACCTCCTCCTCTGTTATCACCCAGCCCACTTGGGCTTGTATCTCTGGGTCTACCCTCACCTCTACTCCTGCCATTAGGGTCTCCGCAGCCTCTGCCTCCATCTCCCCGGCATTATATAGTTGTGAGTAGAATTGTCTTGCTCTTGCTACCATAGCCGTAGCCTCAGTAGCAATTGTCTCCCCATCCTCTAGCAGTACTCCTGTCATACTTTTGTGGGCCCTCTTAGCACTAATGAGCCTCGCAAAGTCCTGGGTGGATCTCTCTCCTTCCTCCACCCATCTGACATGTGCCCGGATTCGGAGCCCCTCTATATACTCATCTTCCTGTACGCAGATTTCATCAACTAGCAGCTGCCTTTCTTCCATGTCACCCTCTCTGACATCACCCTCTCTGGTAATCCTGGCCAAGATTTCCTGGAGTCGGTGCTCCAGGCCTCAAAAGTGTCTCCTCTGTGATCACCATATGTGTTCTCCTTCTTCCACAAAGAAGGCCTGTACCCAAGACTTGAATTGTTGCCACTCCTCCATTGGCCCCTCCCGTTTCCCTGGGTGGGCTTTCCATTGTTCACCAAATCTCTCGACTGTAGTCTCCCTCTTTAGTAAAGCTGTGTTGAGCCTCCAGTACCCATTACCAGTCTCTATGTTTTGAGGTTGCCTGATGCACCCTCGGATTCCTTCATGGTCAGAGTAGGGGCAGTAGAGGGTAGTATGGTCAGGCATAAGGTCAATCCACTCCTCACTGGCATATATCTGGTCAATACAGAACCCCACCATTCCTCTATTAGTAATAGTCCACTTAGTCATCAGGTCTGGTCCCTCTGGTGCATGTCTCCAGTGTACATTGCCCAAGCCCCTGTCATACATTATTGTCTGCCATTTGTGCCACTGCCCTGAGGAGGTCCATTCCCTCTGGGGTTGCCAGTCATGCTTACCACTACCCACCATATTAATGTCACCTGCCAATACTCCAATGTTCTCCGGTAGGTCTACTGCAAGCATCTCCAAGAAAGCTATTCTCTCCTCCCATTTTGCTGGAATATATACTGAGGTACCAATGCACTGAAAAGTCCCACCCTTGGTAATTAACCCACTGCATACACAAGAATTGTCTATATCTGTATCCTCCTCTATGCTGATATCTGCTGAGCCCCCCAAGATTGCTATATGCCTCCTCCAAATTCCTGGCAGTCCCCATTGGTCCTGCCAGTCCCTTTTGTCATCATCACTCATCTGTGTGTCCTGAAGAAAAATAATGTCCAAGTGCTGGTTCTTGATCCATTTGAAGATTTTCTGCCATTTGTCGCTGTTCCCTAGGCCATTAACATTTAAGGAAATATAATGTAGTTGTTCTTCATTAGGGGGGAAAATTTAAAGTAATATCGAGAGCACCATTTCTTCTACTGCCTGCTGAGATACTAGGGCGCCCTGGGCACATGCCTCCTGCCATACAGCTAGTCCCCTCTCAGATTGAAGGAATTCCCTGGCCAGTTGTCGGTAGTGGTCAGTCATTTGGGCCTTTGCCACCGGGAGCCCAGGCCCCACTTGTATCAGGTATTCAGCTCCCAGAATCCTGCCCAGTTCCACTGCTGCCCAAGTGGGTGTCAACACTGCTTCCCAAAAAGCTTGGGAGTCAGCATCTCCAATGGTGTGCTGCACTATCTCCTCAAAGATATCCATATAGTGTTGCTCCCTCCTGTTCACCTCCATCCTTGTTACTGGTCTGACATCTGTCATGGAGATATCCACCTCCTCCTCGCTGTCTGAGTCCCTATCTGAGTCTCTATCTGAGTCTCTATTCAGCAGCCACGTCAGGTCCACAGATTCTTGAGAAGCAGTTTCCAGGTCCTTCTCTCCATGCTGTGCCCCATTCTCCTCCACCAATACAACCTCATCCACCTCACTCGGCAACTCAGTATGAATGTGCCTCCTCGGTGCATGCTGTGAGGCCTCTACTCCTTCCTCCCTGGCCTCCCTCCTTTCCTTCTCACTCCTTTCTACCTCCATACTTTCCCTGCCATTGATATGGTCCTATTGGCGCTCTTCCTCCTCCCAATGGATATTGTCCAGGGCTTGCTGGATCTGTTGTCCCCTTGGTTTTTGCAGCAGGCGCTGGGATTCCTCATCCTCCTCCTTACTGTTATCATTAATTCTCTGTGTCTTGTAGGCTTCCCACACCTCCAGACGCTTCTTGACGGCTCTGGGGCCCCAGACAGGGTCCTCCCATGGCTCTTTCGGTTCTGAGGCCTGTGATTTCGAGCTTGCTGGAGCCTTCTCCTTTCCCCCCACGCCCTTCCAGTTTACTGCACAGGTCACTCCCCTCAGTACGATGCTCTTGGGTAGCTTAGGGGCACTGTCTACTCCCAGTATGCCATCGTGGACCTTGATCATCGCCTCACAGCTATCTGCTCGGAGCTTGGTGCCTCCCCACCTTGCAAAGTCAATCTGTAGGACTGTTCCTACTGTCTTCAGGGCATCATGGACGTCTGTCTTGGTGGTCTCTCCCTCATAGATGGGCAAGTCTCTGATGGTAATAGGAACAATAGAGTCATCTCTTCCAAAGCATCGCACTAGAGGAAGCTTCACCCCTGCATGTTTGAGTCCCTTGTCAATAGCGGCAGTTGCAGTTGCATCAGTTACAAATGCCACTTCCATTACCAAGTTGCTAGCCACGAAGTTGACTGCTTCAGCCTCAGGGAGCTGAGTAGACACCAGTCCTATGGCGTCGCTCACCGTAAAGTGCAGTCCCTTGATGGAGACTGTGAAGGCATTGGTTGACCCATATTTGTGGAAGTAGGGGCAGACTAGGTACTGTGCTAGTTTGAAGGAGGGCTCAGAATCCACACTTCCCTCTTTAGTTTCTGATGTTGTCTTCTTCTTTGCTGCCCCACTGGCTGGCCCTGTTGCTGTGGGTTTGCTGGATTGTCCCCCTGCGATCTGAGCATAGGATAGCTGGTGAGATTTGCCTGGGACAAGCTGCCAATGGTTGGATCCCTGCTTGACAGTTGACTTGGTGGTGGCTTTCCCTTTGGGGTGCAGGTTGAACTTTGGTTGAGACTCCTCTTCCCACACTTCAAAGATACTGTCGTCCCAGTGCTCCTGTGTAGTCTTGGTCCCTTGGGCCCTAACCGGCCCTGGCTGGCCACTGTTGCTGTTAGTTGCCATGAAAATTGCGCTGTCTGAGTGTTGTTGTTTTTGCTGAAATTTTTGAAGTGTCGATAACTTCGCGGATACTGGACGCCCCAAGGGCTGGTTAGTGTCAAAAGACTCTTCTACTTGTTATGATGCTGTCTGTGCCTATGGCCCCAGGGGGCAGTGTACTGGCGGTGTGTAGTTCCCTTCGGGAGTTTGAAAGTTTTGACGGTCAGTGGCTTAGCTGCTTGCCCCGAAATTGGTCCAGGTAAAAGAGTCCTGTTCACCAATCTCCTCTTCCCTGCTGCTCCGCCGCCATATGGCACTCCAACCTAACACCAATTCTGTATGCTCTCTCAGCCACCCTCCACCAGAACCCCCTATACTGGAGTCTTCTACTTCCTTCCCCCTCTACCAATGTTGTAAGGTCCCCAGCAGACCCCTGGGGGGCAAATCTCACCTCCCACACCTTCTGCATCAGGGGGACCCATCCACCCCCTTTCAGCACCACTGCTCTCTTCAACCACCAGGCCCTTAAGCAGTGCAGATGCTTCGGAAAGTCCACCAGTTCCAGGCCCCCCCTCTCCACTGGCGTCACCAAGACTTTCCACTTAATCTGACTTCGGCGGCCAGCCCAAATCCACTCTCTCACCAGCTTCTGCAGCCTCTTTACCACCTAGGCAGGAAAGTCCAGATGGTATGCCACAGTACACATTCAGAATATTGACCCTGCCAGCCAGAGAGATGTGTCGCCCTCCCCAGCTCCCCAGTGCCCCTCCCCACATTCCCACTCTGGCTTCTCACCATGCCTTGGGAAGGACTGACCCATACACTGAGAGAAAAATCCCCAAGTACCGCACTGCCTCCCCAGGAGGGACAATTGTTCCAATAATGTCCCCTCCCACCAGCCCATTCCCCAAGACCATTGTTTCACACTTATGCCAGTTCAGCTTCTGCCCAGAACACTGCTCATACCATCCTACAGCTTCCTTAAGCTCCACGACATCTGCAATGGTGCCCAGGCCCACCACCATATTATCAGCAAAGGCCCCCACTTTCCAGTTCACTCCTAGTACCGTCAGGCCTTTGACTCTCCTCCTGACTCTATTCAACAAAGGCTCCAGGGACAGAGCATACAGAATGGGGGACAGGGGGTCTCCCTAGGAAACTCCCCGCCCAAGGGGAAAGGCCACTCTCCTTTGACCATTCACTATGATCGCCGCCTGACTCTCCTCCAGAAGGCAGACAATTGCTTTTTTTTTTT
>RQIL01017642.1:0-10447 GCA_003951145.1 Jimgerdemannia lactiflua | reverse complement strand
GATAAAGTGTAATGGTTCTGGTTTCTTAAATAAAGAAGTGACTAAATTCTAGAGATTTAAAGTAGCTCAAAGAGTTACTAAGAGTTCAGAAAGATCTTGTGGTTTCTGAGAGAAAATATTCTGAGCTTTATTTATAAGAACAGAGAGGATATTTATATAAGATCTGAAAAAAGAATCTGGAAGAATCTGAGAAATCAATAGAAATACTAAGAGGAAAGTTCTTAGCAATGATGACAAATAAAGTTCCACAATGTTCCTTGAAGTTTCATGACTAGCTAAGACTGAAACAGAAGTGACAAGAATATTCTAGCTGTGGCTTAGCACCAAGAAAGAATTTCTAATCATTTGGAATGTACTGGAAGGTTACAGAAAGTGCTAGAAAGACAAAGAAAAGAAGTAAACTATGCTAAAATATTACATCTCTCCCTCCTTAAGAATCAATGTCCTCATTGAATTCAGAAGATAATATAAGAAAATAAAACCAAAAGAAAATACAAATAAAATATATCAGCTCATTGGCAAGGACTGGCCATTCTTATATAGATGAGGGCCGAAGTATCATTTTGATTAAATGAGAACTGGTTCAAACCTCATTAGTTGTAGAATTTACAGAGTTCTTCTGTAGATCTTATTATTGATGCTGTATCCCTTAGAGTGCCCTGATGCATAATGTATCTGATCAGTACAGTATATTGTCTACTATCTAAGAAAAGAATCTCATGGGCAGTCAATGAGTTTCTTTTTGCTCAAACTCTTGAATGAGGTCTTGAGAGTTCTTGAGATTGGCAGTGGGTTCCTAGGTAGTATTGTATTCAGGGTAGCCCATCTACTTGACTAGGTATGAGATAGACTACTATATATTCAGCACCATTCTTTCTTTATACAAGAACTGTTTTAAGTCTCATAGCACTAGTATCTATTTATAGAATGAACTCTTAGATTCAGTCAGGTCTTCTCAAAATTGGACTCTCGGTCAATCTGTTCTTAAGTTCATCAAAGGCTTATTGTTGCTACTATATTTATTAAAACTGACTTTTTTTCTAAATAGATTATAGTTAGAACTGGCAATATGAGAGAATCTGAATAAATCTCCTATAATAAATATGAGTCTCATAAAGGCTTAAGCTTCAGTGATGCTAGTGAGTATTATATATACTATCACTGGGATCTATATATATTCTATTACTATTGATGATGTGTCTAAGATATATAATTTCTTCTTTTTCAAATTGTAGATCTTGGGCTTGATATGGAGATCATTTTTATAAAGATATCTGAGAATTTCTTCAATATATTGCAAATGCTCCTTAATTTTCTAACTGAAGATAATCATATTATCTATTATAATATACACAATTGACAATGTCAGAATATAGAGTATTAGCAACTGCTAAGATCAAATAACACTATGGTATGATGACTAAATAACCAACCTAATCCATCAAGCGACTACACCAAAAGGAGCAATAATAATCCAAGCTAAAATAAAGACTACATTATTTAAAGGATCTAGCCTCAGCCTCAGGAACTGGCACTACTAAAAAACAAGTACCCCATATATAATACCTTCTTTTTGCTACTCTAACCAGACCTCCCACCACTTTACTCCTTTACTAAGACTCAAGACTCTTATTTTTGATACTATCAAGATGGCTATCTAGTACTCAGATATCTCTGACCATCTGAACTTCTATACTGAAGACCTTGGATACTTTATCAACTACTACTATATCATGACCCAGTAGCTCAAGGATACTACAGACTGAATGACTCTCTGGTATGACTATGAAATTGGTTACTGAAACTCAAGAAGATGACCAGAAAGACCTCACCGCTAAACTGTTAACCACCAGCCAGCTGATCAAGAGAGCTCTTCATGTCAACCAAATTTTCTATTATGTATCCTGGGCTATATACTTACAAGGAATGATCATCAGAAACATCATCCATTTTATTATTGAAGAAGCCAATTGGATAGAAGTCAAAGTAGCCAATTATATTGGTAGCAACTATATCACTGTGAGAAGTCAACAAACTGAGCCCACCCAATTAGGTTTCCACACTCTGTCTGTCTAGGACAATCATCAAGATCACCTGATAAGCCTTATGGAGATCTTCAAAAGACCACTCATTACTGTCAAAGCATCTGCTAAAGCTATTCCAACTATCCACTACTCTGTCAGCTATACATTATATTATATTATTTGGAAACCAAACCAAGAAGTCTTCAGGAGAAAGAATCCCAAGACCCTGCCCCCTAAAGCAGCCATCTCTGATACTGAAACCAATGAATCCTCAGAGAAAGAACAGCAAAGAATTTATCAGTCTTCTATCTATATCCAAGTAGTATATATAAGGATTGAAGAATGTTATCAAAGATGATTGGCTGTCATTCTACTCTCTCACCTCTTGGCTGGCACTTCCTCTCTTCAAAGAGCAAAATGATGAAGTTATAATCTAGCAAGATGATTTGCTTACTACTGATGAAGGATACTATATCATTTAAAGTATAGATCAGTACCTCTTTGCCACTGACAAATATACCTATGTATATCATATCTGGCTAGCCAACATTTTTCATCAGTGATACTATACAAAGGTATTCCAGCCTTTACTGATTTAGTTAGTCACTCCTACACAAGTATGTTATAGTTTAACTATATATAGATAGCTGCTCCAAATATTTCTTATCAGTGGCACAGAAACCCTAACCTTTATATCATTAGTGCAACACTTTTTCCACCAGTGCATCACCACTAGTAAGCCAATAATATATATACTACCAAGCTGTTGCTGCTAGTAAACCAATATCAATAATTTAGATCTTGTCACTAAAGCATAGCAGAAACTTGTATAAATTACTCAGAAGAAAGAGTGAATAAATCTTAGTTAATAGAATTGCAAAGTGGTTCACAACTAACTTTAGTTCTGAAAGACAAAGGAAGTTGAGTATAAGAACTTTAGGAAAAGACTCTGAGAGCTAATGATAACTCTTATTCAAGACTGTTACCAGGAAACCACCAGGAAACTACTACTATGGAAATCACCACTACTCACTAGATACTCAAGATTTAAGTTACCAAGTCTATTGGTTTAATAGCCAACTTAAGTTCTGAAAGACCAAGAAGGTTGAGTATAATAACTTTGGAAATAGACTCAAGAAAACCACCCTACTTAATTCAAGACTACCACCAGAAAACTGCCACAGAAAATGTTAACTTAATTATACATTTGGGCCATACAATTTGGACTGTATATTCAAGACAAGACCTGCACATTCAAGTAGTACATTCAAGATTCAAGACCTGGACATTCAAGTGTTAAGATTCCAGAAATCTAGCCAAGAAACTCCAGAATACCCAGCTATAGGATAAGACTGTCAGAAACCCATCTGTCCTTAAGTTAATAAGTAGAAATATGAGCCATTAATCTCTATTTCCTGACATGCTGCACTACATACTGTTAAATTCAAGAGTTACTGACTGACTATCATAAACTATATAAAAGACCTGCTATATATAAGCTATATATATTCAAGATACAAGTCCCCACCCATGTCAATTGACTTATATATTGTCATGTAGGGAGTGCTTAGTTCTCCAAGTACATCAGATTCTCATCAAGGTGTATCTCTTAGACCAACCACAAGTTTGTTATAAGCAAGTTCTATTGGAGTGCCTTCCCAAGGTCTTATAGTCCTCAAACTTCTTATCTTTAAACTATTCTGTTGTCTCTTGGATTTGCTTCCTTGGAATTGAGTAGTGGACTAGAACTCTTGTGCTTTTGGGGTTTTTGGATACTTGAATGTTTGAGTGTTTGATACTGATTTTATTCCAAAGAAATGAGAGTGGTATTATACAAAATACAATACAATGATTGCTAAGATATAAAGCTAAATATAAAATTTGGAATACAGAAAACTCTGATTATCAGTACAATGGTTGTACAGGATCAGGATGCAAGTCTGATCTCAGTCACACAGAGTCAGAGTGGGATAATTTCATGTTCAGTTATGCAGGATCAGAATGCTGGAACAATTTCATATTCAGGCAAACAGATACACAAACAAGTTAGAGCAGAATGTTCAGGGTTCTGGGGGCTTTATTTTCATCACTTTCATCAAGGTTGGAAACTGGGGATAGAATATCCTTGAAGGAAATAAGATCAGTAAATATCTCTGCTTCATGTATACTGGTTGGTGGAATGATGTCATTACTGGCAATGTCATCATCTACTTCAGTGGTGGCAGAGAGGAGATCAGGGGCTCTCCAATCTATAATATTCTCCTCCACAAAGTAGGGGACAAAGGTGAGATCTTGAGGGGGTCTGATCTGAATACCAGGGCCTTGGAATACTGAGATCAATCCTTGCAGGAATTGATCTATATTGTCCTGGAGGATGGGATTCCAGAATTCTTCTACTTCATCACTTTTGAAAGTGATGGCAGATTGGGCTTCATGGGCCACCATTGCTTCTAATGCATCCATGCAGTGGGCTGATAATTCCTTGAAGTCTAAGACTCTGGTGTACTCCAAGTTGGGGATTGACCAAGGTGCATGCCTGAAGACTTGATGGATCTTTTTGGCTACTCTTAACTTGCAGATATCCATTAGGGTGACATCTTGTATCTCTTGGGGACTGGCCTGGGAGAACTCTCGGCAGAGAAGGTTTCTTATTTCGTATTCCTGCCACATCTAGAGGCATTCAGTGGCAGTAGTAATCCTTTTCTCCATTTCACAGCAGTAGAGGATAAAGTGGTAAGGGTCACCAGTGCCCAGGTTGAGGCTAGGAATCCTTCTGGTGTAGGTCCTCATAGCTCTTCTGATGTCTTGGAACATCCTTTCTTGGACTGAGATGCCTTGGTGGCTCCTGGATCTTGAGGTTTGGCAAATGGCAGGCATTTCATTTTAGTAAGTCTTTAGAACTATTTTGGGGTCTGGTGAGTATTGTTCGGATTACTGCTACTGCAGTTTCTTGATCCTTCTTTTATATTCCTTGAGACATCTGTCTTGTGGTCATTGTGACTCATGATTCGTCATTATCACTCATCTTGTAGCCTAGGTGAGTCATGTCGTATGATCTTCTCTTATCCTGATCTGGTGGCTTGTGAGGAAAGGCTGTCTCCTGGGATGATGTCACTATTCTGAGGTCACCGTTACAATATATATTCAACCTATGAGACCTAAGTAATCACCAAGAATGCCTTTTCTATAAGTTATTGAGCCATAAACTTAAATGCCCACACTCATTCTTTTAACATATGATTTGAATAACTCAATCACATGATCATTGACTTGGAGATATCTTTTTAACTTAGAGATATATATTTCATATTTCATAAGTAGTATATTGAGCTATACAGAAGTAATTAAATATACAAATTGCATACTACACTATATATACCATCATTCATCTTTCCATAACATCTCTGAAGATGCTATTTATTATTTACTGAAAGCTTGCTAGTGTATTGTATATTCCAAAGAGTATGTAGAGGTAAATATAGGTTTTATCTGAAGTAATGAAGGCTAATTTTTTGCTGGCTTTAGGTATAAGACCAATTTGGTAAAATCTGAAGAACATATTAAGAGTAGTATAGTACTGTGCCTTATTTTCTAGTATAATAAGAATATTATTAATATTAGGCAATGGTTACCTATTCTTTTCTGTAACCTTATTGAGTCTTAGTAGTCTATATAGAGTCTGAATACAAATTCTTCTAATTGGCTTTCTTTCTTTAATATAAGAACAATAGGTCATGACTAAGGACTGCTAGCTTCTTTAGTGATACTGGATTCCTCCATTCTTTGATTTCTATCTTGAGTTATTCTCTATAAGTAGGTGGAATAAAGTAGACCCTATAATAAATCAGCTTTGAATTTTCAGTATTTATATCATAATAATATAAGAGCTTACTCTTAATATCATTGAAATCTATAGTCAGAATATCTTTAAATATATAGAAGAAATTTTGTAATTTTTCTCAGAGCAGAAAGCTTCTTTCAATTATATAGGTGTGTTTGTTTGACTTTTCTCCTTCTTGCACTTCAATTTAGTGATCTTGATTACTGCAAAGACTCCTCTTCCTATAGAGTCAAATCTACTTCTTTCTTACTTAAGTTGTCTACTATAGTACTTCCAAAATGAATATCTGATTAATAATTGTTTTTGTCCATTCTTCACTATTGGGGAGTGCTTGGTTAGGGGAACTTTGAGGAGAGTGGAGAGGGGCCTGGGCATTGGCAGCTCAATTGTGCTCTGCTGGCAGATGGGGATTTATGGGGAAAATGGAAGGAGGAGGTGGTTGCTAGTTTAGCCAGATGGGAGGAGAAAGGGGACCCCAGGGGGGCTTCAGTGGGTGAAGTTGAAAGAAGCAGCAAGAATGTATTGGAGTGAAGCTGAGAGGCAGAAAGGGAGGCTCCAGTGAAAAAAGAAGTTATGGGCATCCTGCTAGTTGGAGCAACTGCTATTGCAGTGGTCAGATTTGAGGAGACTAAGGGGGGAGGAGAAAGAGGACAGGCAGATGGCATGAGTGCAAATGAAGATTAAGGAATTGAAGGTATCTAACGAATGGAGGAGGAGAGCTGAGTACAGGAACTGATAGTGAGGCTTAGGTGGCAGAGGCTAGTGGAAGGAGAGAGGCCTACAAAGTATCTCTCTAGGTTGCTGAGGGCAAGGATAGTAAAGCAGAGGTGGGAGGGGATTATAGGAAAAGATAACTACTTGGTGACTGGTGTCCAGGGGATCCTTGGGGAGCTTAAGGATTGGTGGGGTAAGCTGTGGAGTAAGGAGGAGGGGAGTGAGGACAGTGAGACCATCAGGGAATGTCTGGAGGACTGGTGCCCCCTGGAGGTAGAGGGGCTAGAGGAGCTGGCTAGGCTGGTGAGGGGGAAAGAGATTCTATAGGTCCTGACAGATACAAAGTCAGGGACTGCCCTTGGGGAAGATGGACTTCCATGGGATTTCTGAAAGAAGATAGTGAAGATAGAGAGAGTGCTTTGTAAGGTGAGAGATATATATGATGAAGTAGTTAAGTCTGGGTCCTGGCTAGGTGGTCAGAAGTTGAGACTGGTGGCACTACTATATAAGAAGAAGGGGCAAAGAGAGGACTGGAAGAATTGGTATCTGATTATGCTTCTAGACATAGATAGAAAGTTGGTCATAAAGGTGCTAGTGGCAAGGCTACAAGTAGTGGCTCAGCAGGTCCTGAGAGAGGAGCAGTGAGGATTTGTTGAGGGGCATTTAATCAGGGATAGCACAGCCTTGGTGCATAGTATTATTGAAGAGACTAGGACCACTGGGGTGGATAGTCAGCTAGTTTTCTTGGACCAGGAGAAAGCTTATGATAGGGTGCAAAGGGTCTGGCTGGAGAAGGTATTGCAGTGGATTGGAATACCTGAGAGACTGGGGACTGCCATTGTTTGCCTTCTGGAGGGGAGTCAGGCAGCAATTATGATGAATAGATATAGAGGGATCGCCTTCCTTCTTGGGTATGGGGTACTGTAGAGGGACCCCTTGTTATCCATTCTTTATGCACTGTCCTTGGAGCCACTGATGGACAGGATTAGGTGGAGAGTCGAAGGACTAATGGCGCTGGACATAACCTGGAAAGTGGGGGCCTTTGCAGATGATATATGTAGTGGTAGATTTGAGTTTCACTGAGGATGTGGCTAAGCTTAAAAAATCCATAGGGTGGTATGAATGGTGCTCCGGGCAAAAACTGAACTAACATAAGTGTGAGATATTAGTTCTGAGAAATGGATTGGTTGGGAGGGCAGCATATTTCTCTGGCTGACAGGGTAATTATTTTGAACATTTACTAGATGCTGAAGCTGTAGTGCCTGGTATACCACCTGGACTTTCCAGCATGGGTGGTCAAAAAGCTGCTGAAGTTGGCAAGAGAGTGGATTTGGGCAGGCCACAGGAGTCAGATTAAGTGGGAGGTCTTGGTGATGCCAGTGGAGAGGGGGGGCCTGGGGTTGATAGACTTCCCTAAATGACTGCACTGCCTTTGTGCCTGATGGTTGAAGAGGACAGTAGTGCTGAAAGGAGGCAGTTGGGTCCCACTGATGCAGAAGGTGTGGGAGGCAAGGTATGCTCCCCAAGGGTCCTTGGAGATCTAGTGGCATTGGTGAAGGGAGGAGGAAGCAGAAGGCTCTAGTATAGGGGATTTTGGTGGGGGGTAGCTGAGGGAGCACACAGGATCAGCATTAGGTGGGAGGGCCATATTGAGGTAGAGCAGCAGGGGGTAGAGATGTGGCAGAGGCATAGGCTACTGTTGGGTAGAGTGCTGGTAATGGACTTTGACTTGGGAAATAGGGTGGAAAGTTAGTGTGGAATAGGGCAGGACTTTTGGACTGAAGAATGGCAGTGGGCAGAGATTGGAGAGGAGTGGGACTGGAGAGGATTGTGGACCTGGGGGGCAGAGATGAAGAAGTGGCTGCTACCTAAAAATTAGGTAGTGTGGTGGAGGGTGCTGAGGTAGAATGTGATGCTGAATTTCAGATCAGGTCATCTGGTCCCAGGGGGGGTCATTGAGTGTGAGGAGTGCATGGGAGTGGGGCAGGAGGGGGGGGTGGTGCAGACCCCTGAATACTGGCTGGGAGAGTGTGAGGTTCTGAATGGCTTCTGAGAGGTAGTGGGAGGTAGATTTAGTGGAGTTTACAGAAGTCATAGGACAGGATACTGTGAAGTATTGAAGAGACATATATTGGGGAGAATTGGGGATGAGTGGCTCATGTTAAGGTGGACTTTGGTGATCTAAGTTGGGCTTACAGATCACTGGTAGGTAGTGTTTGAGGAGAAAAGACTGATAACAAGAGAGAAAAAGGTGGTAAGGTGGGAGAGATTACTGGTTGACCTGCTGTCAGGATGGCAGAAAGGGTGGGGTCCACAGAGGGGCTACCATCGGAGGTTGTTGGAGACCATCTGTAACAAGAGTGAGGATAGGGCATGAGTTGTTGGTGAGGAAGTTGTTTTTGTAAGAGTGGGAATAGGTGGGCAGTTGAGTGAGAGGGTGGGATAGGGTGGGATAGAGAGAGGCTATCAGTGTGGTATAAGGACACCTTCAATGTCTTAGATAGTTAATAAATGGGGCTGTAGTCTATAGAAAAAAAGAAAAAAAAAGTAGACATTTCAGAGCCAGGTCTTCATGGCTGTCAGTATTGATGAGTCATTAGCTTCTGCATGATTGACTGCAGTGAATATTCTTGCTGGGCCTTGAAGGCTTACAGAGAGTAGAACTACTTGCTATACTGCAGTTAAGATTCTTACAATAGCATATTGCTCAAAGTCATTGATGAAAGTAATGATTGATTCATTAGAGGTATATTTATAGAATACAGGTAGTCTTATCCATTTTGTCTGATTGTATTGTATGAGTTCTTGTAGCAGTTGTTCATTGTTCAGTTTAAAAGTAATGAATTACTAGCTAATGGATACCAAGTTATAATATAGCAGATGCTAAACTTGACAAGAAAATCAGATTTTTTTATCTTGAATTCTTGTCTTATTGACTTTCAGAGTCAATAGTTCCTTAAGACCAAATGTGTTAAAGATGTAATTCAAAGATCTCTTTATCAGTATACATATTCTTTTCTAACACTTTTAATCTGAGGTTTATTTACTCAAAGATACTGAGTTATTTATATAGTTTTGCTAGTTATAAGGTAGCTAAGTTATGACTGTATTTCCTGTGAGTTAGTTTTTATAAATGTAAATTATCTATATCTGCTAAGATTTCTACAATCTTAAAACATTTATACATATCTATAGAATCTTGATAGTTGCTAAGGTTTCTATAGTTATAGAATGATAGCTATATTATATTAGAAATTAGATTTGAGTACCATAATTAAATGTCTATTCTCCCGATTCTTGGTACCATTTTGAAATATTTTTAATAAGATTAGTTAAATGCTCAAAAAGTTATTGAGTATAAGGATTTCAGAAATTGGAAAACCCACTCATTGCCAATGTTGTCATATATTCAATTTCTGTCCAAACTCTTCCTTCTTGCTTATTATACTCTCTTTACTCTACTATCTAATATTTAATATAATTCTCACAAACCTTATTGATATAGTAGTAAGTTCTTTGCCATAGAGACTTCTTATCACTTTTGTAACTATCTCTCTATATTCATTAATAATAATATAATTCCCTTCATTATTGATAACTCCTGCAGGCCAGTAAATTTCTTAGTTTAGAACAATTAGTTATAATTTAAATATCAATTGCAAAGTCTTAATAGTTAAGCTGGTATGTATCACTCATATTAAATAACTTACTCTTGAATTTCTTTAATTCATCAGAAGCAAGATGTAGTCAAACTTGGGTTACTTTGAATTCTTCTCTATAGTAAAACTAAATCTTGATCTAAGGATAGATTATAGTGTGAGTTGTAAATTGTTTAAGTCATATATAAGTTTTGACAATTTTTTTTTTT
>RQIL01017631.1:0-10447 GCA_003951145.1 Jimgerdemannia lactiflua | reverse complement strand
ACACCGCCTGCCAATGGCCTGCAAGTCCTACCCATATCGCCAATGCCCAACCCAGCGTGAGCCACTCATCCCCAATCCCCCCCATCATTCTCTTCTTCAATACCTCCCAGCGACCATTCCCCCTACTTCTGTAGCACCCACCCAGCCTACCCCCAACTGCCCCCCATTGATGATGTCATTTCACTGTACTACAATTACATCGAGTTGTACATTTGTAGAAATAGAGAATCTCATCACTCCGGCTTAATGAGATATGTAAATAAAATGCAAATAAAACTGATAGAGCTAAGCAAATGATATATTATCAATGAGATACTATATAGATAGCTGAAAAAGATCCAAATTCCCCACTTATAAGTATAAAAATAGGCTATCTTCTTCAATTACCACTTATGTTATATACACTTTTCACATACTTTTGAATGGTTTATTGAAGAAAATGACTAATAACATGCCTGCAATTCAACCCTCTAGTCGGTGTACTGGATCAGGAACTAGTGTAACATTTGGATAGCAATAGGAGACAAAAGAGTATAGTCTGGGAATGGGGTCCTTTGAGAAAGTATCAGATGGAAGTAGAGAAAGAGGAAGACAAGGAGCTGGAGAGAAGGAGAGCAGTGAGAGATTGGTGAGCTTTGCAGTAACTGTAAAGAATAGAGCTAGTGGAGGTGGCCAGAATAGATAGCAGCAGACAGGAAGGGAGAAAGAGATAAGTTGAAATGGCAGGCCTGAGCTTAGTGCAGGGAGAAAGAAGGTTAGTGGAGTCAGAGCCAGTAGGAGTGGGGGGACTACGATAATAGTGTGACTGAGGATCTAGAAAAAAAAAAATGTGACTACTGATTGAAACAAGAGGGCAGCTAAGAGATCAAGAGTGGTACATAAGAGTGATCAGGTAGATAGTGTAATAGGGCTAGTAGTGATATCATTACTTAAGAAATCTATTTTAGAATTTGCTGTTATACTGAGTTTTTGGAGGCTGGCAGTAATGGCTAGGATGATATTGACACTACTTGGTAAGCAATTGAGAAAGGTAATATTTATAACAAATCAAGTTATCTCTCTCTGGTAACTTTCACATTATACAAATTTTCACACATACTTTTGACACACTTTTCATCATTTATTGAAGAAAACTCTTAAGGCAATGGCAACTAAGCAAGGTTCTGAAACATATTGGTGTTGGAGGTGGGCCAGCCTTCAAATGGCTATATGGTAAGGGAGGGATAGATTTGGGACCAGGGTTCTTTGGGCCAATAACAGGAGGAGGAGCAGGAGAGGAGCCAGGGTCATGTAAGAAGGTTGGAGACAGCAGAATAGTGAGCTTCATGGCAGCAGTCAAGAATGACAGAGAAGGAGGAGAGGGTAATGATGGTTGGAAGATAGTGGGGAAGGAGAAGAGGAAGTCTAGAGATACTGGAGGAGTGCTCTCTAGGGGGGGGAAGGTGGAGGTTGGAGAAGGTGTGACTGGTATTGTGGCGGAGACTGCTGATGGTAGTATAATAGCCAATCTGAAAAAAAATCCAAATGTGACTACTGATGGTAGAAAGGGGGCCCAGAGGAGACTGGGGCAGGTATGGAGAGCCATCTGTCAGATAGTTTAATGGGACTGGTGGTGGTCCCATTACTCAAGAAGTTGATCTCAGAGTTTGCAGCCACAGTGAGCTTCTGGGGCCTAGTGGTGACCGCCAAAATGGTCTTGGGACTACTGGGTAAGCAGATGATAGATGTGGTATCAGTAAAGTTCCTGAAGGGGCTAGATGGGGTAAAAGTAGGATTTGTGAAGAAGAACATCTTATAGATGCTCTGACAAAGGGGATCATAGTGGGCAAGGTTGTGGTTCTGATGTTGAGGTGTTTGCACTGGGACCCTAGGTTGGTGCACCTGGTGGTCAAGGGGGTCTCTATAGTGTCAGTAGAGGAGACAAGGGGTAGAGTCAGTGAGGTGATAAAGGAGTATAGGAATGTTGTCGATATCTGTTTTCAGATGTATGAGAGAATGCTTTCAGAATAGGAGATGTGGAGGTGAGACTGAGGGTGCCTGGAATAGAGGTGATGGGGAAGGCAAGTAATCAGCCAAGAGCATTGAAGTGAGACCCAGTTGAGTGCAAGGTGTCAAGAGAGAGGAAGACTGAGAAGGATGAAGAGGATCTCTTGATAGCACTGTGGGAGTTGGAAGGGGCTGTAGAGCAGAGGACAAAGGCCTGGGAGGCCTTAGAGGATGTGACTATAGTAGAGGAGTTCAATGGTAGGAAGGTGCAAGTGGATAAGAAGATATGAGAGAGGGAGCAGGGGAGGTGCATGCAGAAGGACCTACTGGCAAGCTTTAAGGAGAAGACAGATGTGGGTATGGTGCCTCCACTGGGGTTCAATGGTGGCCTTGAGACCTCGCAGCATGCCCTCTGGCATAAGAAGATTGTTGGGAAGGATGAGCCTGGGTTCTTTGTTGATCTGAATGAGAAGGAGAGAAATGGGCTGGAACAGGAGAGATCTTAGATAGCATTCTGGTGCAGGAGACTGAGAGGGAGGATATGGTGATGAAGGGGATGCAGAGAGTGAGCTTTGGAGTTCCAGATGTTATGCTTGGAGGGTTGGTGGTTGGGGTGGAGGAAGAGCAACCCAGGGAAGTTAAAGGAGGGGATGCTGAGGGTATTAGTGTAACCAGGGAGAGCAAGAGGCCCATGACCCCAGGTATTGGTCATATTGGAGGCTCAGGATGGTTGCTGGCTACACTTAATGATCTGGTGGCAGATGAACTTATGGAGGTAGATTTCCATATCCTGGGGCAGGTGAAGTGGCAATGCATCCTAACTGGAGAGGGAGTGTTGGACAAGCTATTGATGAGGGTGATGGTGATCTTGCTGGCAGAGGAGGGGTATGAGGTAGATGCAAGGAGGGAAGCTGAGTTGAGAAAAGCAGCAGAGTAGGTAGTAGAAGACTATTGGGTGGCAATGGATGGGGCTGAGCTATGGTGGTCAGTCTGTGAGGAATATAGAAAAGAGATATAGGAGAAAGATGATGAGCCTGCTCAGGAGGTAGTGGCTGCAATGGAAAAGAAAGAGATTGAGGAGGATGAGGTGGAGGCTGAGTGTCTATTGGACTTGTCTAGAATAGACATCAAGCTAGAAATCTGAAGGGACTGAGAAAGTTGTACTATCTACAAATATTATTCTCTATGAATAGTACAATTATCATATTATCTTTTAATGTCAATGCATTACAGGGTGTGGGGCAATGTCAGAATATATTTGAATGGCTATGGAGCTTAGAGACTGATATCTTTCTTCTGCAAGATGTGAGATGTGAGGAGGAGGTGGATAGGCTAAATTGGACTACGGAATGGGGTGGGGTGGCCAATTGGTATAGAAGTATTAGGATCTTGATTCACAAAGGTAAAGGAGAACCGGTGGACATTGGAGATTGGGGTGAATATCTTGGGTAGGGAATGTAGAGGAGGCCAGGGTGGGGCCCAATAGTGGTAGGATCATACTACTGTCTGGTAGTCCAGGGAGAGAGATTGGACTGGTTGGAAGGACTGCTGGAGGATGGTCACTGATGGAAGCTAGGGTGGATATCCTGGGTGGGGACTTTAACATGGTGCAAGATACTGCTCGGGATTGATTGGATGGGAGAGCAGGAGTGGTTGGCTGCAGTAGAGGGCTGGGCAGGTGGGAGGAGATTGAGAGGCTGAGTTCTCTGGGAGATGTGAGGAGGGCCAAGTGGGGAGTGAATAAGGTCTTCACACATTGGGTCAATGGACTAGAGATGAGGATTGATTGGGTGCTCTCAGCAGACTGCTGGGGAGAGGATGTTTAGTGGGAACTTGGAGTAGTCTGGTGCCCCTGATCAGACCATTGGGCAGTACTAGGGCAGGGGAACTTTGGGGGGAGTGGGGAGGGGCCTGGACATTGATAGCTCAATTGTGCACTCCTGGAGGATGGGGATCTGTGGGGGAAGTGGGAGGGGGAGGTGGTGGCCAGTATTATCAGATGGAGGAAAGAGGGGGCCTCAGTTGGGCTCTGGTAGGTGAAATTGAAGAAAGCAGCTAGAATGTACTGGGGTGAAACTGAGAGGCTAAAAGGGAGGCTCCAGCAGAGAAAGAGAGTGTGGGCATCCTATTGGTTGGAACAACTGCTATTGCAGTGGTCAGATTTGAAGGAGCAAGGGGGGGAAGAGGAAGAGGACTGGCAGATGGTGTGAGTGGAGATGGAGATTAGGAATTGAAAGGAATCTGGAGAATGGAGGAGGAGAGTTGTGTGCAGGGGATGGCAGTGAGACTTAGGTGGCAGGGGCTGGAGGAAGGAGAGAGGCCAACTAAGTATTTCTCTAGGCTGCTAATGGCAAGAAGAGTGAAGAAGCAGTGGGAGGAGATCATTGGAGGAGATGGCTGCTTGGTGACTGGGGTTCAGGGGATCCTGGGGGAGCTTAAGGATTGGTGGGGGAAGCTGTGGAGTGAGGAGGAGGGAGGTGAGGACAGTGAGACCATTGTGGAGTGTCTGATGGCCT
Organism: Jimgerdemannia lactiflua; assembly: GCA_003951145.1. Lineage (NCBI taxonomy): Eukaryota > Fungi > Mucoromycota > Endogonomycetes > Endogonales > Endogonaceae > Jimgerdemannia > Jimgerdemannia lactiflua. The sequence continues at coordinate 5,945 of RQIL01017631.1, read as the reverse complement.
GGTGCCCCCCAGAAATAGAGGGACTAGAGGACTTGGCAAGGCCAGTGAAGAAGGAGGAGATTCTGCATATTATGGCAGATACAAAGTCGGGGACTGCCCCTGGTGAGGATGGACTGCCCTGGGACTTTTGGAAAAAAATGGTGAAGGTGGAGGAGTTCCTCTATGAGATGAGGGATATGTGTGATGAAGTGGTTGAGTCTGGATTCTGGTTAGGTGGTCAGAAGTTGGGATTGGTGGCACTACTCTACAAGGATTAGGGTCAGAGGGGAGAATGGAAGAACTGGCAACCTATTACACTACTGGATATAGACAGGAAGCTGATCATGAAGGTACTGGTGGCAAGGCTGCAAGTGGTGGCACAATAGGTCCTGGGAGAGGAGCAGCATGGATTTGTTGGGTGGCATTTGATCAGGGATATCACAGCTTGGGTGCATGGTGTTATTGATGAGACAAGAGCTGTGGGGGTGGATGGCTGGCTGGTTTTCTTGGACCAGGAGAATATTTATGACAGGGTGCATCAGATTTGGCTGAGGAAGGTATTGGAGCAGATTGGAATGTCTGGGGGTCTAGGAAATACTATTATCCACCTTCTGGAGAGATGTCAGACAGCAATCATGGTGAATGGACATAGGGGAGTTACATTTCCCCCTGGGTGTTGGGTGCTGCTGGGGGATCCCTTGTTATCTTATCTTTATGTACTGTCCTTGGAGCTACTGTTGGATAGTATTAGGTGTAGAATCGAAGGGCTGACTGTTCTGGGCATAAATTGGAAAGTTGGGACCTTTGCAGATGATATAGTAGTAGGCCTGAGTACTACTGAGGATTTGACAGAGCTTAAAAAGGCTGTAGGATAGTATAAATGGTGCTCTGGACAGAAGCTGAATTAGCACAAGTACAAAACATTGGTCTTAAGGAATGGGTTGGTTGAAGGAGACATTATTGATACTATTGTTCCCCCTGGGGAGGCAGTGCAGTACTTGGGAATTTTCCTCTTGGTGTATAAATTGGGCCTAGTGAGAGGCCAAGGTGGGAGTATGGGGAGATGTGCTGAGGAGCTGGAGAGGGTGGCAATTTCTCTGACTGGTAGGGTGACTATGTTGAACATTTCCTGGGTGTTTAAGCTGTGGTACCTAGCATACTACTTGGACTTTTCAGCATGGGTGGTCAAGAGGCTGCTGAAGTTAGTGAGGGAGTAGATCTGGGCTTGGTGTAGGAGCCAGATTAAGTGGGAGGTTCTTGGTGATGCTAGTAGAGAGGAAGGGCCTGGGGTTGGTGGACTTTACTAAATGACTGTACTGCCTTTGTGCCTGGTGATTAAAAAGGGTGGTGGTGCTGAAAGGAGGTGGCTAAGTCCCACTATTACAGAAGATATGGGAGGCAAGGTATGCCCCTGGGGGTCATCTGGGGACCTATTGGCATTGGTGGAGGGGGGAGGGAGTAGAAGGCTCCAGTATAGGGGGTTTTGGTTGGGGGTGGCTGAGAGGGCACACAGGATAGGTATTAGGTGGGAGGGCCATGTCAAGGCAGAGAAGCAGGGGGTAGGGATGTGACAGTAGCACAGACTGCTGCTGGGAGGAGTGCTGGTAATGGACTTTGACCTGGGGACTGGTGTAGAGAGTCAGTGTAGAATGGGGCAGGACCTTTGGCCAGAGAGATAACAGCTAGCAGAGATTGGGGAGGAGTGGGACTGGTGAGGTTTGTGGACCTGGGGGGTAGAGATGAAAAAGTAGTTGCCCCCCAAATACTGGGTGGTATGGTGGAGGGTACTAAGGTGGAATGTGATGCTGAACTTCAGGTCAGGTCATCTGGTACTGTGAGGGGCCTTCAAGTATGAGGAATGTTTGGAAGTTGGGCAGGAGGGGGGGGTGGTGCAGAGCCCAGAATATTGGCTTTGTTCTGGATGGATGAGGCACCATAGGCACCAAAGTCTGTCCCAGACTTTACAAGCTTTGGGAGGACCATTTCAGAGTTGGTTTCTGCCATCCTGAAAGCATTGGCATGCTTTATTTTGTCTTAAACATGGGTTTATACATGTGAATTTCCTTCTGTCTAAGACATATTGTATGAGACATTTCGTATAAAACATAGTAATAAAAGAATGTCTTGACTCCCACGGAGTCCTTTAGCCCAGAAAGCTTGGCATATGAGCCAGGAATACCCAAAGGGAAATATAGAAAAAAACTGGTAGGCGAAGCACAGCCAAAAAATAGGAAAATGAAATATATCCAAAGAAATGGAAAAAGTGTCGGGAATGGGTGTGAAACCAACTCCTCATGGTCCTCCCAAAGCTCATATAGTCTGGGACAGACTTTGGTACCTATGGCACCTCATCCATCCAGGACTAAGCATTGCTTTGTTCCAGACTGTTTTAGAGTTGGTTGTTTGTAGATCTGATATGAGTGAAGCATCTGGCTGGGGGTGTGCCGATGGCCATGACTTTACCCTTACCTTTGAGGACCATATAAATGAGGAAAGTGGTCCAAGCAGATTGTAAAAGGACTGGTGTCTAGTGTAGTAGGTGATAGTGGCATTCAAACATGGTTGTGGAACTCCAATTATTGCTCTCGAGGACTTTGTCAATCGGCATACATCCTTCCAGGGCCTCGGTGGAGGATTCAGCCAGAATGGAGTGAGGGCAATGAACTGGATCGATGCCTGCAGCTACTATGCATTCAGAAAACCAATTTCAAAGGTAGTCAGGTGTAAGGTTGTAATGGAGAGAGTGTGTACTGATGAACAGGCAGTCACTATCTGTCCATTGGCAGAGAAGAGCCACCTCATGCATCCAGCAGAAGACTCAGTATATAGGGCACATATTCTTATTCTCCAAGAGGGCTAGAATGGAATGTGAGACCTTGGTGGTAACTTTGGGGGTGCATTCCTTCCTCATGTTCGTGGTCAGGACCATTTCGGTGGGCCAATCATCAATGTTACTGCAAAAACTAATGATCACCCGACATTTCACAAAATTGCTCACCACCTGTCAGAAGGTATATAGGGCGATAAGTGTGTGTGTTTTCTTACTGTAGAGTATATGTCACTGGATGAAGTCATATGGGCCCAGGGAAGCAAGCCACTGAAAAAGGGTGGTGAGGTCCCATTGGGCAGCCTTGTCTTTTGAGAGAGGGGGTTGAAGATTTGCAGCACCCCAGATCAGATGGGAAATGGTCAGAAGGTTGGAGAAATGAACACCGTTCATCATGGGGGTCCACTGGCCAATGGCAGTATGAATGCTCTGAAGCTGATGCATGCTCATCCCTTCCTTGAAAAGCTGAGCTAAGCAGATAGTGTGTTGCTCAGTAGAAGCTCATAAGGGATTGATATGCTGTTTATGGCACCAATGGACAAAGTATTGATACGCCGACTTGTAGTTCTTGCATGAGGATGTCAGTATGCTGGCCCAGAATAAGTTTGCGAGCCTGTGGTACCAGCACTGTGGTATCAGTGGATTGCCGCTAATTCGCCATGCCAGGGTGTCCCAGTGCATTTTCCATGTCATTGTTGTCATCATCATTGTTGTCAGGAGATAATATGGAAGGAGAGTGGGGAGAGTGGTCGCTATATCCAGGAGTTCGGGCCACCAGCTCTGTTGTTGCCAAAACAGTATGATGAGGACTAGGCGAGCACACCTGTCCTCCTTGACCTTGTGCAGTGTGTGGTTGAGAAGAATCCATGGTGGGTTCTCATAAGCACCAGAGGTCAGCCATTGATGTTGAAAAGCATCAGTGCCCAGGGCCTCGGGGTCCGCCCGCCAGCTGGAGAAGAGGGGGGTCTGGATTGTCATCCATGATGCAAAGAGGTCCAAGTGTATGGGACCCCAATGAAGGAGATGATGGAATATCATCAGGTTGAGTTGCCACTCATCCGGGCTGAGGCGGATGTAGCTCAGAAAATTGACATGCATGTTTTCGATCCCAGGGATGTATTCAGCAAAGAGGTGTATCTTCTATATCATGCAGATGTGGTGTATCTTAGTAGCGATCTCATTCAGATGGAGGAGAGAGCCCCCTTGCTTGTTGATGAAAGCTCTTGTGGTCATGTTGTCCATCTGAATGAGGACTGTATGGACCTATCAATAGCAGTTGTTGATCTGGAGCATAAACAGGACTGTCTTGAGTTTGTGGTAGTTGATGGAGTGGCATCATTTCGCAGGGGTCCAAGTGCCCATCACTTGCTGCATAGCTTGGTTGGCAGACATGGAAGCAGTGATTTCCATGCCCCAACCTAGATGGCTGGCATCTGTATTGACTATGACCTCAGGGCGTTCAGTAAGTAGGGACCAGCTGTTTCAGCTGGAGAGCTCGAGGGACCACTAACAGAGGTCCTCCTGAGACATTGGAGAGATGAACATGAGACTGTTCCAGTTGTGGTTGTTGGCATTGAGGGAGTCGGGGATGTCCTGAATGAGGGACCATACTTGAAACTGGGCCAGAATGATAGCCTGTACCGTAGAGTTGCAATGACCAACCAGCGATGCCACCTTGCATATGGGGATTGCAGTCGTTAGGGGGAGGAGGGATGCAGTTTCCTTGCAGATCTTGCGTACCTTGTCCTTGGGTAAGCAGAGTTCCATGTTGATGGTATCAACCAGAAACCCTAGGAATGTCTGTTGCTGCATAGGTTCCCATATGCATTTCATTGGGTGTAGAAGAAGCCCCCAAATCTCCAGATGGTCGTGAATGATCCTCCTATATTGGAGCACTTCGTCCCTCATAGAGGCCAGGAGATATATGTCATTGATGTAATAGGTGAGCCAGATGCCCCTTGCTCAGAGAGGCTCCAGAACCACTGCCATCATCTTCATCCAGATGCGTGGGGCAGACGACAGGCCAATTGCCATGGCATGGAATTTCTAGTTGATCTTCCACCACTGAAAGGTGAGGAACTGTTGATCGGCTGAGTTTAAGGGAATGTGTAGGTAGGCATTTTTTATATCGATCTTAATGAGGTAGTCGTTAGGCCAGACCATATGGTGTAGGGTCTGGATACCTTCCATCTTGAAGTGCAATCATCTCATGAACTCGTTCAGCAAACAGGCATCAAGGCAGGCTCAGTTCTTGTCGACCTGGAGGATTGTGAAGATGTTGGGAAAGAAGAGTGGCTCCCCATCCTGGGTGGGGTAGATGGCCTCCTTGTCCTAGAACTCGGCAATGATGGTGTCTACCAGGGCTTTCTCCATTGCTGACATGCCCTTCTCATAGGAGAACCTGGGTTTGGTCTGGAGTTGAGTTGGGGTTTGTAAACATTCGATGTGGTTCTCGCCATGAGCTGTATCCAAGGCCCAGAGGTCAATGCCCAGGATTGTCCAAATGGTCTTGGGGACCTGGGCTAACCATGCCCCCACCTTAGAGATGACATTCAAGGTCTTGGGGGTGACAGTATGGTAGATTAATTGGTCCTTTAGGGGTGAGTGGCAGGTGTCAACACGCTGTTGCCCGGATTCAGAGCTCAGTACTGGGAATCTCCTTGGCGGTGTGCACCCCTGGAGTCATGGGCCTTCTCACTTCTTTATGCTTACTTACTTCCTCAGTACCCCCCTCTATATTATCAACCAATCCCTCCTCATCCATCTCAACTACTACATCCCCTTGCTTAGCATCTGGAACCCCAAACCTTATGCTCTAAGCCCCCCTCATCATGACATCCTCCCTCTCAGGTTTGGGTGCCAACCTGCCACCCAAAGTCTTCTCCTGCCTAGCTTGATCTTTCTTCTCCTCATCCAAGTTGATGAAGAACTCTAGCTCATACTCTCTAATAATTTTCTTGCACTGGGGTGCATGCTGAGAAGTCTCTAAGCCCTCCATGTACTCAATTGGTAGTACCATCTCCATCACTGGCTTCTCTTTATAACTCTCCAATAGCTTCTTCTGTATGTATCTCTTCTGCTTCCTCTTCCATACCTTCTTATCTACTCATACTTTTCTTCTATTCATTTTTTTTTTTTT
>RQIL01017620.1:0-10449 GCA_003951145.1 Jimgerdemannia lactiflua | reverse complement strand
TAATACATCTAAAAATAGATGTACAGACTTCTATAAATACTTGAACTCTGAAGAATATAAATAATTCTCAGAACCCAGACTTTATCCAGAAAAAAATAATTAAAGAACTCAGACTTTAAAAGAATTAAAGTCTGTAATTGGCCAAATTGATACAAGTCATCTAGAAAGAGACTAAGTCAATTAAAAGTACAACAAACAGTACTTAGGCATTAAAAAAGTCACTTCCTCAAGCTAAGAAACTTCTGACCAGGCCTCCTAGGTTGATGATATCATTAGTATTCATCAATTCGAAGAGCTCCCTTATTAGAGTTTCTCTAAATAAATAGCTTGTGAGCTGGCTGAATTTATTTCTTGAAGCTCCTATATTGCAGGCTCTAGGTGAGGGCAAGGTGCAATTCTTGATTTATTTGGGTAAGTGGGAAGTAGCCTTCTCTCATAAGGGGCTTCTTCTCTTCTTGAGTTTGTGGGATTCTTGACAAGATGTCCACATTGGAATTCTTAATATCCTTCTTATAGACAATGGTGAACTGATATTCTTATAGAGATATAATCCATCTGGCAAAGATTCCTGAGGGCTCTGGTTTCTTGAACAACCATTATAGGGCTTGATGGTCTGTGATGAGGGCAAATCTCTTTTCTAAGAAGTAGTGTCTGAAGTGGTCTACTACCTATACTACTATAAGATACTCTAGTTTGGTGACTCCATAGTTCACTTGGGTCTCATTTGTGGTCTTTCTAGCATACTCAATGATATGTTCTTTCTTCTGATCATCTTGCTGAGACAGAATTAATCCAAGTTCAAGAGCAGAGACATCAGTTGCTAGAATGAATGGTTTGTCAAAATTTGGCTGCACCAGAACAAAGGCTTCAGTGAGGGCCTTTGTGAGTAGATCAAATGACTTCTGCTAATCTTTCTTCTAGTAGAATAGTTGGTCCTTCTTGGAGATATCTTGGAGCAGTGCTACCTTATCTGAAAACCTTGGGATAAATCTCCAGTAATAGGATGCTAATATAAGAAAGGATAGGGTCTCTTTTGCTGAGGTTGGGACTAGATAGTTCTTGACTTTTTCTACCTTATAGGGGTTAGCATATATTTCTTGAGCTGAGATAACATAACTCAGATATTTGTCTTGGTGTTTTCCAAAGAAGCATTTCTTGGCATTGAGTCTGAGTCCTGAGCTTCAGATGGTATCAAATACTTTACAGAGGTCTTGTAAGTAGTGCTCCCAATGAATTGAATTGAATCAAATTGGACCTAAATTCAATTTGATTCAAAAACTTCAAATTGAATTGAGGCCCAATTCAATTTGAATCAATTCGAATTGAGGTCCAATTTGATTTGAAGTCTGATTTGAACTCTATTTTTAGAAATCAAATAACTTGATGAATACACATCCAAATTCAATGATCTTTAGCTTATTAGATTCCTCTTATATAGGGGAATCTAACAAGCTAAGATCATTAAATTTGGACGTGTATTCGTCAAGTTATTATATTTCTAAAAATAGGTTTCAAATCAGACCTCAATTCGATTTGAATTCAATTGAAAAATCCCCAATTTGATTTGATTCGAATGACTTTCAATTTGATTCGATTCAAATTGATTCGATTCATTTGGGAGCACTACTTGTAAGTGTTGCTCAAATGTTTCAGAGTAGATAATTATATCATTTATATAGACTAGTACATTTTTTCCAATGAGGTCTTAGTAGATATGGTTCATCATTCTTTGGAATAAGACTGGTACATTGCAGAGTCCAAATGGCATTTGGAGATATTCATACTATCCTTATCTGGTGATGGAGGCTGTTTTGCAAATGTCTTCCTTAGTAATGGGTATTACTTGAAATCCTTGGAACTGATCTATAGTAGTCATATACTTGGCTTTCCTGAGAGCATTGAGGAGGTCATCTATTCTTAGCAGTGGATAGATATCTTCTGTGGTGACTTTATTAAGCTTTCTGAAATCCACAACTAATCTCTATCTTCCTTTCCTTGGTATGATAATTGCTAGTGAAGCCCAGGGGCTTGATGAGGATCTGATGACTCCATTTCATAGCATTTCTTCTATATATTATTGTTCAAACTCAATCAGATAGTACAGTATTTGGTAGGGGTACTATCAGATAGGTTTGTATTTCCAGTATATATAGGGTATTCTCCATATTGATATGGTGGGAAGTTATTATATGTAGTGATAAATATATCTTTATATTTTTCTATCAACTCCTGTATCTGTTATTGCTGATTCTTAGTTAGAGTTGTCTTGATATTGATGGCTTTGATTGCTGAACTTGCTGAGTCTTCCTCTCTGGTACCATCAGTCTCACTGGAGAGGACTTACCATTTCTCAAGAACTCAAAGACTTCTTCTTCATAAGTGTCTATCAGTAGTTCAAAGTATCCTAGTATTGTTCCTTTAGAGATAGTGATCATCTCAAAGCCTATGTTTCTGATAGGAATATAGATTAGTGATATCTGGTCATAAATTTATTCTTCAGCCAAGAGTAGGTGATATTTTTCTTGAAGCTTCATTAATGGCATAAATATCAAGTTATCAGCTTCTACTGGAAGGTGTACATCAAGGCCTCTTTGCTAGTAAGGTTGCAGGATAATATCTTCTCTTACTCAGATAGAGTGGTAGATATAGGGTCTCATTTGTCTGAACTGGGCTACTCTTGCTATATGAACCTTGATGAGTGGTTTCTGGTGATCCCTATTGGTACTTCCAAAGCCTCTTTATCCTCTCTTAGTACTGTCCAGTTGCTTCACCTCTTGGATAGTAGGCTGTGAAGTCTTGATGAAGAGGATTTGACAGATAGCTTTCAAGGGACTGAAGTTTTGGTGGGTTCTTCTATTGTTGTGGATGATGACTTTGAGGGAGCCTTGATAGTCCTAATAAATGACTCTTCCTTCTACAGTAATTCCTTTAGCTGTCAAGGATGATCTCGATGCCAGTTGACCATAGAGTCCTGGTGGTATGGCAAGGACAATTTGAAGATCAAAGGTCCTGGTGCTTCTGGGTTGGATTGCTGCTTGATAGGGGAGACAGAGATCATATCCAACTGATCCTTCTGTTTGTACAAGAGAGGGCTGGGCCCAAGATGAGAGTAGCTTAATCTGGATGACTAGCTGAGTCTTGAGAAATGGTACTCCAGTAGCTGCAATTGTGAGTGAAAACTCCATTCATTCTGGCTTGAAGAATGGCCAGGGTGCTCCTGTCTTTGAGTTTTTTATATAATTGAATTCAGTTCTTCCAAGAGAGTCCAGGGCTTCCATAAGGATGAAGGTAAGATTGACTTCTTAATTTCCTTTATATGGGTGGTAATACCAACAGATGATGGCCAGAATTTCCAATGATAGGTCCCAGATAGTGGTCTTGTTCTTTGCTTTGCAATCTCCTTCATGATTGATTTCCTTATATTTTCAGCAGGCCCAGCAGATTCAGAGTTCTTGCAGGGTGGAGTCCTTTCTCTTAACTCAGCTCTTATGGACATCCTCACTAAGGTGAACACTCCAGTGTTCACACCAGTAACAGGTAAAGGTCTTTCCACAATCATAGTGTCCTTTCTTAATAAAGCCTTCATTTTTCTTCTTGACTTCCTTGCTGGTAGGGTATCTCTTCTGATACTTATTATAGGTAGACAGGGTAATCTGGAGGACTTAGGTAATAGTGTAGGAACTATTACTATCTCTTTCAATTGTGAGAGTCTCTACAGGTTGATGGGAAAGGACCTTTTGTTATTCTTGATAGGTCTTCTTGAAGGTCTTTGGAGTTGGAGATTGTGCTTAACTGGAGACTAGTGCTCATCTTAATTCATCTCTATCCTCAATTGCTGGCATTGGAACCTTCTTGAGATCCAGAATTCAGCAGTTACTGCAATAATCTCTTGGTGAATAGAAACAGTTGAAGTTCTCACACATGTCTAGGTGGATGGCTCACATGATTCGATTCTATACTAATGGGGGTGGTGGCTGTATGGATGGTTTTGTGAACTCAAGTACTGCTCTTTTATTATTGGCTCCACCAATTCTTGCTTCTAGACCTTCAATATCAATAACTCCAATAAAGGGTTCTTCTGGCTCACTATCTTGATCTCTAGGGACATTGAAGTCACTTCTTAATTCTTGCAGAAAATTTGCTTCACTCTCATCTTCATCCTTAGTAGTAGTGGGTGTATTGCCATGTTCTTGCCATTCTATCTCAGAGGCCTGACTTGCTTTCCTTGATAATCCTCTTAACTTGATGGGTATCTTATATTTCTGTCCATGAATGGTGAAGACTAGAAGTTGTCTTCTGATGTCTATATTGGCTCCAACTCAGTACATCCAGTCTGTTCCTAAGATTAGGTCATAGGAGGTTATAGGGGTCACAATAGCTTAGGGGATATTGAGGCAGGCTTTTCTTACTTGAATGGAGATGTCTCACATAAGTCCTAGGGGGGTAGATGCTGATCTATCTGCCATGATGACTCTTGCTTTGGTTCCTTTGTTAATCCCCCAACTGATTCTCTCTAGCATTCTCTGAGTGATAATACAGACTGCTGCTCCAGTATCAATAAGAATTCAGACATTTTCTCCACACACTTTTCCACTTGCAAGTCTTGTGGATTGATGTTCTTGATGTTGATTTTCATGCACTGCATGGATAGTGCTGGGCTCTTGTGTGTGTGGTCCTTAGACAAGAAGTCTCTTAGTATCTTCCTTAGCTTCCTTTAGGAATTTTCACCTAGCTTCTGGTGTATTCTTGAGGACTTGTTCGACTGTAAGGCTTGTATCTTGAGTGCAGATATATTCCCAAAAAGAGGCTGCTTCATGGGGCTTGCTGCTCCTTCTGTGTCTAGATCTTTGTGGGTGAGGTTTGTCATTCCTGATGGGTAACTCATCAGTAGAGGATTCTATACCCATGTATTCATCTTCCTTGAGATCAGGCAGAGTGGTACTTGGGGTTGTCCTGGATGGTCCTGCTTCTGCTTCAGAGGTATCTCTTCTAACTCTCTTAGCCTTCTCTCATAGGATATCCAAGAAGGAATGGCCATATCTTGAGTACTTGCCTGTGGACACTGTTCTGGTCTGAGCAGGTGCTGCATCCCAGGTTACCTTGGAGGGATAGGCTTCATAATATGAGGGGGTGTTTCCTTGATCCTAAAGCCTGACTGTTTCTTCTTCTATTTGGTGGATCTCTTCATCCATCTGAATGAGGTTGATATTTCTATCATTGGACTGGATAGACTATAGCTTCAGACAGAATCTTTGGATATGTCCTTGATTTCCACAGTTGAAGCATATTGGGGCATAGGAGTCTGTCATGGGTAGACCTGATGCTGTAGCTGGTAGTGCCTGAGATGAACTTCTATTATCTCATTATTGGTAATTTAGTCTGTTGTTTCAGTGATAGTCTTGCTGTCTTCCTCCTTAATTCTTCAGTTAGATAACTGCAATGGCCAAATCCTTTATCTGTTTAGTAAGGACTGTTATGGGGTCTTCTTGAACTCTTAGTGGCTACTGCTGTTGCTGCGGCTGTTGACTGAATTGGGCTGGAGTTGAAGGTGGGGGTCTGTTCTTATAGTTGGCTAGCTGGGCTCTAAGGAATATATTCTTCTGTTCTGCTGTGGTCCCTAGTTTAACTCTAGCTGATTTATAGTGTTCTTGCTGGACTGGTCTGTAATCTGCTTCCCAGCATCCTTGTGCTCCAGCAACTTACTGCTTGATACTCTGATATTCTATCCTAATGACTTGCCTTCTGAGCTTTAGGTATAGGCCATTGAGGAAGATAGTTGAAACTAGTGCCAGTTGGACTGCAGTCTGCAAGTTTGTCTTAATCATTTGAGCTTAAATCCAATGATAGAAACTCTTCAGAGTTTTATTGACAGCTTGGCTCATATAGATCAGAGCTTCTTGTACTTCTTATTGGTGTTCAAGACCATTGAACTGGGCATGGAGCTATTCTTTATAGATAGTGTATCTTTATATATGATTTGTATATGCTGCATGATAAGCATTTTGTTCTGTCCTATGAATTTCTCCTCCATTCTGCCTGGCTTGATTGTATCTCTAAAGAGCTGAGCCTCTCAAAAGTGACTCCATAATGCTGAACTTTCTTTCTGCATCTCATCACTTGGTGGCTACTTGTACCTTGATTTCTCCTATAAACTCCTCAATGTCTTCATTGTCTGCTCTATAGAACTTCTATAAATAACTCATGTCTGGCTCATCTTCACTGTTCTCACTATCTGAGTATGGCTCAGATGTAGTGTTTCTTAATGGTCCTTGTGGAAGTGAGGATGGATATACAGAGGGTGCAGATAGAGGGCAGTGTCTTAGTAGTGTAGGGAATCTGGTTCTTCTGATCAAAGCTGGAGTAGAGGTCCTTGATAATGGTGGGGGTCCTCTGGTAGACCAATGATAGTTATTGAATACTGAGGCACTAAGAGAGCTGGTGTTCCTTATTTCTTATAGATAATTGCAGGGTGTGAGTGACCAAGGTGCTGAGGCTCAGGTAATTGGAGGTGCTAGAGGGCTGATATAACTAATGTTGGACTTGTCTGCCCCTTGCTGTTGTGAAGTAGTGAGGTCCTATTCATCTTGCTGGATGTCTATATTGCTGTCTGTATAGTAGTATAGATTGAACTCATCTCCTGAGTTATATGAGTGGTAGTCTTTCTCTCCTTCTAATGTTTCAAAGTATACTCAGTCTAGTAGTATAGCTTGATTGATAGCTATAGTGATATAGTCACTTCTGTCTGAGTTCTTCCTATAGACTAGGGTCTGGTATTCTTTAGGAAGATCTTCTTCTAGGTCTTGGATCTGGAGGAGTTCTGGTTGTCCTCTGAGTTGTCTCCTTTCTCTTGAGGTCAAGCCATAATCTGGGTCACCTCTTTCCTCTGATTCAGTTTTCTGGCTGCTGTTTCTGAACAGAGTTCTGGCTGCTGTCCTAACAATGGTATGTGCTTTCTTTTCTGCTGAAGAGGGCTATTGCTGGCCCTGGTCTTGTTGCTGAGTAGGTCCTTCTGAATTCTCCACTATAGATGGTTACTTGGTTCTTAAGCCAAAAGGTCAAGTCTTTAAGAAAACTATTCCCCAAAATGTAGCATACATTTTGTATAACTATAAGCTTCAAGTACAACTCAATGTACTACTTGTGAAGCATGGTCTCCAAATTTATATAAATTAAATATATTTATGATCAATTTCTGGGTTGGTGGTCACATGATGATTATTCGAAATCTCAGGAATTTGGGTCAATTTGTTAGTGGGGATTTAGGAATTGAACAATTTGTTAGCTCAAATTATTCAGTAGTCAAGGAGCAATGGATCAATCATACTTAAAGAGCATTTCTGGTATTCATTCTATTATCCTTAGCAGGTGGATTAATATGCATAGCAAATTAAGTGATCTGGGTGGGTTGATTAATGTAGCAGCAATCAGGATCCAAATATGAACAGTCATTGATCAATATGGATGAGGATCAGTTAATATAGTAGAGACTTGTATCACTAAATACACAGTCTGGGTGGGTCTATTAATATGTATAGGGATCAGGTGGTTGGTTGTCAATTGTGGGACAGCAGCGATCTTAAATTATGTAATCTGTGATAGTTGTTAGGGAATTGTTTATAGTGATGACTCATTCACTCATATTGTATGTTCAACTAACTTGAGGGCAAGCAGGTTTCTGACAGTAGTCTTGAGTCTTTTCCCAAAGTTCTTACACTTGATTTCTCATCTTTCAGAACTTAAGTTGACTGTTAAACCAATGGACTCAGTCTTGAATATTGAATAGTGATTGATTTTCTTGACTTGACAGCTTTCTTAGCAGTAGTCAGTTTTCTTGAACAAGAGTTATCCTTAGCTCTTAAAGTCTTTTCCCAAAGTTTCTCAAAAACTTAAGTTGGTTTATCTTACACTAGACTTTTTATTGTTCAGATAAATGCCAATTGACTGAGGTTTATTTACTGTAGTTTGGGGGGGGTATTTATATAGAGTTGTGCACAGATTTTGCTAAGTATATAGCTAAGTAATTGGTAATTCCCTACTCTTGAATTAGTATAGATTTGGAAGTCAAGTGACTAACTAGTAGAATAAGGCTAATTCTTTGTTTGTGATGAATAAGGCTAGTTAAAGTACAGTTACTGTTTATGCAACTAACTAACTAGATCAAATTTGGCTAATAGAACTATTACTATTTAATCTAAAGTTTAGTGTGACTGGAGTTATGTCATCTGTCTGGCAAAATCATTTTCTCTAATCTCTACAAGTGAGCTGAGATCAGTAAGGAGTTCTGGAGGTAAGAAAGAGGTGTTTGCATATCTTTCTAAGAGGTTGTTGAAGTCTTTTTCTTATAAAACAAATGAGTCACTACTGTTTTCTAAGCCTTGATCTTAAGGAGTGATGTCAGCAGTAATGATGTTACCACTGATGATGTCATCATCAGAAAAAGGCATGAAGTATAATTGCTGCTCTTCTTATAGTCTTCAATCTATGAGGTTTTCCTCTACAAAGTAGAGGACATCTGTGGGATTCTGGGGGGTACAGATTCTCAGAGGGGGGCCTTGGAACAGAGCAATCAAACTACAAATGAACTGGTCTGGATTGTCTTCTAGGAGGAGGTTTCAAAGGTCTTGCACTTTTTCACTCTTAATCAGAATGGTATATTGGGCTTCTTTTGCTACCATTTCTTCTAGGTGGTCCACCCAGTAGCTTGACAGCTCTTGAATGTCAGAGGTCTTAACATACTGCAAGTTTGGAATGACCCAGAGAGCATGTCTGAAGATTTGGTAAACTCTTCTGGCCAATTACTTCTCATGTCTGTCTATATATATGACATCTGTAATTTCTTGATGGTTAGCTTCTGAGAATTCTTGGTGGAGATAGTATCCTATCTCATACTCTTGCTATATAAAAAGGTATTCTGTGGCCATTGAGATTCTTGTTTCCATTTCATAGCAGTTTAGAGTATAGTGGTAGGGGTCCCTTATATAGAGATTCAGGCTGGAGATCCTTCTAGTGTGCAGCCTCATGGTTCTTCTGATGTCATTGAATATCTATTCTTGAACAGATGGCCCAGGGTAACTTCTTGACTTTGCTGTTTAGCAGATAATGGTAGACATTTTGTTTATAGTAAGTCTTCTTGATTGTGGATGCTATTGTACATCTTCTTGATGCTCCTTTTTATATCTTAAAAGTCTTCTTTTTTGGTCTGGGGTAGGGTTATCTGATTATTAGTAGTATACTACTGAGGTCATTATGAGTCATTATGAGTTTAGATAAAGATCATCTTATAATCAAGATGAGTCACAGATGAGTCACGACTTGTGGCCAGTGGCTTGCAAAGTAACAGCAGTCTTCAGGTTCTGATGTCACCAGGTTCAAAGACATCATCACAATATGTAATTATATAGCAGAAACTAAGTATAAGGCTTAGCCAAGCAATGCAATTAGAAATTATAAACAGGCTAATATAATTATCTTTGAAGAAATTATAGAGTCTGAAAAGAAGTAGAAAAAATAAGAAGCTTATTCTACTATCTTAAGTAAGAAGAATATCTAAATCAACTCTTATAAGAAACCTATAAGCAGACCTAAAAAAGTTTAAAACAATCAGAAGTAGTTATTGAAAAGAAGACTTAGAAAGGTAAAGTTAATTAAAATATAGAACTCAATTAAAATATAGAACTTAAGTAGTATAGAATATTATTTAAAACACCACTCCATCAAGTAAAGGAAAAAAGAAGTAAAAGTTACTCAAGAGCAAGGCCTTCAAGTATAATATCTTCAAGAACCTCAAAGACTAAAAGAACAATGCAATCTTTGGTCAACTAATCAAAATTCCAATATTTAGATAATAGATAAGAACTAGAATTTCTGATATTAGAAAGAAGTCAGATTGAAAGATAGTCAAAATCAATAATATATAAGAAAACTTAGATAAAGAGAGTGAGAATAACTATAAGATATCAGTGGATATTATCTGCCAGATTGAGGATTAGATCTTTGAAGTCATTATTGATTTTAGAGCAAAAGAATATCTTATTACTAATAAGGCAGTAGATTACCTAGGATAGAAGATAGAAAAAGTCACAAAACTGATATTCATCACAGCAGATAGAATCTGAATAACTTCTTTAAGAAGATTTGAGGTATACTAATCAAGTTTAGAGAAGCCACTATTTTAGTAGATATTATTATTATCAATACAACCAACTATGATATTCTCATTGATAATTAATAACTCTACAAAGTCAAAGTAATAATCAACCTCAATATATAGAGATGCAGATCATCTATTAAAGAAAGAAGATCAGGATTTCTATGAATATCTATAAAAGAGTTCACTTTAAGATAGAGAAAAATAAAGAACAATATAAAGAAGTAGTCTATATAGTTAATATTATTGAGTTATGATAACTCAATATACATATACTACATTATATATAATATCATTAAGGA
>RQIL01017609.1:0-10450 GCA_003951145.1 Jimgerdemannia lactiflua | reverse complement strand
TTTTTCTATAGGCCAAAGCCACATTTATTAATTATCTATAATATTCAAGATTAGTACTCCCAAATGAATTGAATCAATTCAAATCGAATCAAATTGAGGGTCATTTGAATGGGGATTTTTCAATTCAAATTAAGTTCGAATCAAATCGAATTCAAATTGAATCAAGGGTCCAATTCGAATCCTATTTTTCGAAATGTAATAACTTGATGAATATATGTCAAAATTTAATGATTTTTAGCTTTTTAGATTCCTCTATATAAGAGGAATCTAACAAGCTAAAGATCATTGAATTTAGACATGTATTTGTCAAGTTATTACTTTTTGAAAAATAGGGTTTGAATCAGAACTCGAATTGAATTAGCCTTTGATTTGATTTGAATCAAATTGAATTGGACCTTTGATTTGATTGAATAAAATCGAGTTTGGGTCAAATTCAATTTGATTCAATTCATTGGGAGCACTATTCAAGATATCCTCATACTATACTAATCTTAGCACCTTTAGGGTATAAGTTGCAACCTCACTACCCAAGTAACTAGATCCTCCTATCTGGCCTGCCCCACCCAAGAGTATGAGCCCCAACCATCTCAAGTACTCAGCATCTAGTACACCTAGCCTATCCCTATTAGTGCCTCCCCATCTTGCCCATCTTGCCCATCTTGTCTGTCTTACCTATCTTGCCCATCTTACTATCTTGCCATCTTGCCCATCTTGCCTGTATTGCCTGTATTGCCTATGTTACCCATATTGTCATCTTGCCCATCTCATTTTGCCCATTTTGCTTATCTTGTCCATATTGCCTGTCTTGCCTTGTCTGTTTTACCCATGTTGTCTGTCTTGCCTTGCCCATCTTGTCCATATTGCCTATCTTACCTTGTCTATCTTGTCCATATCACCTATCTTGCCTTGCCTATCTTATCCATCTTATCCATCTTACTGTCTTACTATCTTGCTGTCTTATCTTATCTGTCTTGCCCATGTTGCCTGTTTTGCCTTGCCCATCTTGCCCATATTGCCTATCTTACCTTATCTATCTTGTCCATGTCATCTGTCTTGCCTTGCCCATTTTATCTATCTTATCCATCTTACTGTCTTACTGTCTTGCTGTCTTGCTGTCTTGTCTGTCGTGCCTGTCTTACTATCTTGCTGTCTTGTCCATATTGCCCATATTGCCCATATTGCCCATATTGCCCATTTTGTCTGTTTTGCCCATCTTGCCCATATCACCCATCTTACCATCTTGTCTGTCTTATCATCTTGCCCATCTTGCTATCTTGTTTATCTTGTCTGTCTTGCCATTTTGCTATCTTGTCTATCTTACCCATGTTGCCTGTATTGCCTGTATTGCCTGTATTGCCTGTATTGCCCATGTTGCCATCTTACCCATCTCATTTTGCCCATCTTGCCCATCTTACCCATATCACCCATCTTGCCTTGCCTGTCTTGTCCATATCACCCATCTCGCCTTGCCCATCTTGCCCATATCACCTGTCTTGCCTTGTCCATCTTACCTGTATTGCCTGTCTTGCCTTGCCTATCTTGTCTGTATTGTCCATCTTGTCTTACCCATCTTGCCCATATTGCCCATCTTGCCTTGTCCATCTTGTCTATCTTGTCCATTTTACTATCTTGCTGTTGTCATCTTGCCATCTTGCCATCTTGCCCATCTTGCCCATCTTGCTATCTTGTTGTCTTGCTCATTTTGCCCATATCACCCATGTTGCCCATATTGCCTATATTGCCCATGTTGCTCATTTTGCTTCTTTTGCTTATCTTGCCTGTATTACTCATCTTGCCTTATCCATCTTGCCCATGTTGCCCATCTTGCCTTGCCCATCTTGCCTGTATTACCTGTCTTGCCTTGTCTATCTTGCCCACATCACTCATCTTGCCTTACCCATCTGGTCCATATCACCTGTCTTGTCTTGCCCATCTTACTCATGTCACTCATCTTGTCTTACCCATCTTGCCCATCTTGTCCATCTTACTATTTTGCTGTTTTGTCATCTTGCTGTCTTACTGTCTTGCCTGTCTTGCCCATCTTGCCCATGTCACCCATATTACCTGTGTTGCCCATATTGCTCATTTTGCTCATTTTGCCCCTTTTGCCTATCTTGTCCATCTTGTCCATCTTACTGTCTTGCTGTTTTGCCATCTTGCCATCTTGCCATCTTGCCTGTCTTGCCTATCTTATCATCTTGCCATCTTGCCCATCTTGCCCATATCACCCATGTTGCCCATATTGCCCATATTGCCCATATTGCCCATTTTGCTCCTTTTACCTGTCTTGCCATATCAAAATTCTTGAATCCTTGTATCTTACTGAAACTAAAAGCTATGGCCATGCCAAAAAGACCAGGTGAGACTCCTATATCTAAGGGATGAGGTATACCTGTTGGCACTCCTTGGAGCCTATGCTTGTGGCCTCCAAAACTTGAGATGCTAACCCTCCCAGCCCTCCACTCTCCTCTGTAGTTGCCCCTGTCCCTTCTCTTTTAGCACCAACCCCAAGCCTTGCTAGGAGCTCCTGCTGCTTCTTCTTTCTCTGAGCTCTTTCCCATACCATCTTATTTACTCGAATCTTCTTCCCATTGATATCCACCACCATCATCACTGTTTCAAAGACTTGCCATACTTTCTCTCTCTGCTCCACAGCTCCCTCCAGCTCCCAAAGTGCCATCCTCCTCCAAGCCCCTGACTCTTGATACCTTACACTCAAAGGGCTCCCACTTCAGTACTCTGGGCCAATCACCTCCCTTCCCTGTTGCCTCCTTCCCAGCCACTCTTAGCCATACCTCCACATCTCTAGTGCAGAATGATATTCCTTCCCACATCTGAAATCCAATATCTACCACCTTGCCATACTCTTGTATTGTCCTTCCAACTCTCTTCTTTATCTCCTCCATTGACACTATCGGGACCCCCTTGACCACCAGATGCACCACTCTCAGGTCCCAGTACAGATACCTTGCCTAGTGCTCTGAAACGAATTGAATCAATTTGAATTGAATCAAATTGAGGGTCATTCAAATCGAATCAAATTGGGGATTTTTCAATTCGAATTAAGTTCAAATCAAATCGAATTCGAATCAAATCGAGGGTCTGATTCGAACCCTATTTTTCGAAATGTAATAACTC
Organism: Jimgerdemannia lactiflua; assembly: GCA_003951145.1. Classification (NCBI taxonomy): domain Eukaryota; kingdom Fungi; phylum Mucoromycota; class Endogonomycetes; order Endogonales; family Endogonaceae; genus Jimgerdemannia; species Jimgerdemannia lactiflua. Next base: position 7,312 of record RQIL01017609.1, on the reverse strand, counting down.
AATGAATATATGTCCAAATTCAATAATTTCTAGCTTTTAGATTCCCCTATATAAGAGGAATCTAATAAGCTAAAGATCATTGAATTTGGATATGTATTTGTCGAGTTATTACATTTCGAAAAATAGGGTTCGAATCGGAACTTGAATTGAATTAGCCTTTGATTCGATTTGAATTGAATTGAATTGGACCTTTGATTCAATTCATTGGGAGCACTAACCTTGCTATTGAGACAGTGACCTCTCCAACTCACACCACTTTAGCCACTGCTGCCAATATATGTTTTTCCTTAACAAATCCAACTTCCACTCCTTCTAGTCCTTTTAGAAACTTCACTAAGGCCACCTCACTCAATTGCCTACCCAGAAGCACCAGTACTGCTCTAGCTATCACTGCTAGCCCCTAGAAGCTAAGTATGACTGCAAATTCCAAAATGGACTTCTTGAGTAATGGTGCCACCACTAGCCCCATCACACCATCAGCCAGGTCACTCTTACATATCACCAATAATCTCCCAACCACTCTCTTGGGTTGATCAGCAGTCACATATTCTTTTTTTTCCAGATCTCTAGTCCTGCTACTATCAGTAGTCACACCATCTCTGCTAGCCCCACCTCCACTAGTCTTCTGCCCTCTGCCACCTGGCCTAGCACTCTCACTGCCACCAAGCTTCCCCTTCACCCCTCTAACTTGCTACCATCCATCCTTGTCACCCCCTCCAGCCCCACTCTTTACAGCTGCTGTGAAGCTCACCAGTCCCTCACTTCTTTCCTCACCACTAGCTCCTTGACTACCCTCCACCCCACTCCCAATGGTCACCTTCCCAAAAGACCCCATTTCTAGTCTGTAACCTTTCTTCCCTTGCTGCCACTTGAATGCTACACCAGATCTTGACCCAGTACACCAACTGGAAGGTTGAATCGCTGCCATTTTGCTAGTCACTTCAAATAAACTGAACAAAAGTATGTATAAAAGTGTATATAATATGAATGGTAGTGGAATAAGGGGTGAGTGTTGGTGGGCTCATACTTGGTGCTATAGTACTTGAGCTTGGGCTTCCAGGGTTTGACATCTTCATGTGTCATAGTATAATATATGTTAAAGAGATGTATTTCTTATTTGCTTTTACTAACTGGGACTTCAAATCTTTGTTGTAAACTCAGGAGGAATAGGAAGAAGGAGAGAGAGATTTATTGATATTCCAAGTTACACACTTTTATGTATCTGATTGATAATGTAATTCCACTGCACCACAGATTTATATTGAGTTGCTATATCAAGTATTCCAACAGAACCTTAGTACAAATTACTAATTTTCAAATAAATGAGGTACTATAGATACCAAAGTTTGTCTCTGACTTTACAAGCTTTGGAAGAACTATGAAGAGTTGGTTTCTGTTATTCTAAAAGTATTGATGTGCTTTATTTTATCTTAAACATAATATTAAAATAGTATATATATGAATTTTATCTCTCTAAGACAAATGTATGAGATATTTCATATAAAATATAATAATAAAAGAATATCTTGACTCTTATAGAGTTTTTTAATCTAAAAAGCTTGACATATAAGTCAGAAAACACCTGATAGGAAAAAATAAGAAAACCCCAACTGGTGAAGCATAGCCAAAGAATAAAAAATAAGGGAAAAAATATTCAAAAAAATTAAAGGATCAGGAAATGGCTAGGAAATTAACTCTTTATAGTTCTTTCAAAACTTGCAAAGTCTATAATAGACTTTAGTATCTATAGTATCTTGTCAATCTGAGACATAGCCTCACTTTTTCTAGATAATTTCAGAGTTGGTTATTTGTAAATCTGATATAAGTAGAGCATTTGACTAAAGTCATAATGGCTTTAGCTTTGCTCTTATACTTGAGGATTATATAGATAAGAGAAGGGATCTGAGCAGATTATAAAAGAACTAATATTCTATAAAATAGATAATAGTCAGACAATCTCTCTTTGGTAACTATCATATTACATAAATTCCACGCACACTTTTTGACACACTTTTCATTATTTCTTAGAGAAAACTCTTAAGGTAATGACAACCAAGCAAGATTCTGACAAGTATACTAGTGTGGGAGATGGGCTGGCCTTCAAGTGGCAGTATGGCAAGAGAGGGATAGGTTTGGAGCAGGGGTTTTTTAGAATGTCGATGGGTAAAGAAGTTGGAGGGGGGCAGGAGGTAAGCAAGAAGGCTGGAGACAGGAGAGCAGTGAGCTTTACAGTGGCAGTCAAGACAGTGGGGGAGAGGGAACTGAGGGATGGAAGACAGTGGAGAAGGAGAAGAGGAAGTCTAGAAGTACTGGAGGAGTGCTCTCTGGGAGAGGAAAGAGGGGGGCTGGGGAGGTGTGACTGGCATAGTGGCTGAGACTGCTGATAGTGATGTGATGGCCAATCTGGAAAAAAATCCAGATGTGACTGCTGATAGTGGCAAGAAGAGCCAGGGGGAATTGGGACTAGTGCATAGGGATGATCAGTCAGATGGTGTAACAGGCCTGGTGGTGGTACTATTGCTCAAGAAGTCAATCTTAGAATTTGCAGTCATGATGAGCTTATGGGGCCTGGCAGTGATGGCAAAGATGGTTTTGGAGCTACTGGAGAAGCAGCTGGTGGATGTGGTCTCAGTGAAGTTCCTGAAGGGGCTAGAGGGAGTTGAGGTTGGATTTATAGAGAAGAAACACCTGATGGAGGCTCTATTGAAGGAGATTATAGTGGGTGAGGTTGTGGTTCCAATGTCGAGGTGCTTATGCTGAGACCCTAGGGTGGTGCACCTAGTGGTTAAGGGGGTCCCTATAGTGTCAGTGGAGGAGATAAGGGGCAGGGTCAGTGAGGTGATGAAGGAGTATAGAGATGTCATCAATATTGGATTCCAGATGTAGGAGGGGATAATGTTTAGAATAGAAGATATGGAGATGAGACTGAGGATAGCTGGGAGGGAGGTGACATGGAAGACATGTGACTGGCCAAGGGCCTTGAAGTGGGGCCCAGTTGAGTATAAGGTGTCAAGAGTGAGGGGGACTGAGGAGGAGAAAGAAGATTTACTAATAGCATTGTAGGAGCTGGAAGGGGCTGTAGAGCAGAGGGTGAAGGCCTGAGAGACCTTTGAGGATGCAATGATAGTGGAGAAGATGGATGGCAGGAAGGGTGCAAGTGGATAAGAAGGCATGGAAGAGGGAGCAGAGAAGGTAGATACAGAAGGATCTACTAGTAAGCTTTAAGAAGAAGATGGGTGCAGGGTTGGTGCCTCTACCAGAGTTCACTGGTGGCCTTGAGAGTTTGCAATATGCCTCCTAGCAGAAGAAGATCAATGGTGAAAATGAACCTGGATTCTTCTCTGATTTGGATGAGAAGGTGAGAGACCAGGCTGATATAGGAGAGATCTTAATTAGCATTCTGGTAGAAGAGGCTGAGAGGGAGGATGTGGCAATGAAGGAGACATAGCAAGTGAGCTTTGAAGTTCCAGATTTTGCATGTAGAGGGTTGATAGTTGGAGTGGAGGGAGAGTGACCTGGGGTAGCTGAAGGAGAGAAGAATGAGGATGTTAGGGGGGCCAGGGAGAGCAAGAGGCCCATGATCCCAAGTATTGGTCACATTGGAGGAGTGAGATGATTGCTGGCTACACTCAATGATCTAGTAGCAGATGAGCTTGCAGAACATCAAGCTGGAGAACTGAAGGGGCTGGGAAAGCTACATTATCTACAAATATTATTTCTTATGAATAGTACAATGAATATTTTATCTCTGAATGTCAATGGATTATGAGGTGGGGGGTGATGATAGAATTTGTTTGAATGGTTACAGAGCTCTGAAGCTGATCTGTTTCTTCTGCAGAATGTGAGATGTAAGGAGAAGATGAATAGGCTGAATTGGACTAAGGAATGAGGAGGGGCAGCAGAATGACATAGAAGGGTTGGAATCTTGATTCAAAAGGGCAAAGGAGAATTAGTGGACATTGGGGGTTGGGGCAAATATCTTGTATGGGGAATGTGGAGGAGGCCAGGGTGGGGCCCAATAGTGGTTGGCTCATGCTACAATCCGGCAGTCAGAGGAGAGAGGATTGACTGATTGGAAGAGCTGCTGGAAGATGGATCACTGATGGAAGCTGTGGTGGACATCCTGGGGGCAGATTTCAATATAGTGCGAGATGTCATTGTGGATCAGTCAGATGGAGGAGTAGGAGTGGTTGGCTGAAGTGGTGGGTTGGGCAGGTGGGAGGAGATTGAGAGGCTGAGTTCTCAGGAATGGTGAGATGGGGAGCCAATAAGGTCTTCACACATTGGATTGATGGACTGGAGATGAGAATTGACTGGGTGCTCTTGGTGGACTGCTGGGGAGAGGATGTTTGGTAGAAACTTGGTGTAGTCTGGTACCCCTGGTCAGACCACTGGGGGGTGATGGGGAAGGGGAATTTTGGGGGAAGTGAGAAGGGGCCTGAACATTGGCAGCTTAATTGTACTCTGTTGAAGAATGGGAATCTGTGGGGGAAGTGGGAGGGGGAGGTGGTGGCTAGTATTGCCAGATGGAGGGAAGAGGGGGCCTCAGTGGGTCTCTGGTTGGGAAAATTGAAGAAAGCAGCTAGTATGTACTGGGGTAAAGCTGGGAGGCAGAAAGGGAGACTTCAATAGAGGAAGGGAGTGTGGGCATCCAGTAGGATGGAATAGTTGCTAGGGCAGTGGTCAGATTTGAAGAGGAGTGGGAATGAGGAGGAGGAGGACTGGAGAGTGGCATGGATGAGGATGGAGATTGAGGAGCTGAAGAGGGTGAGGAGGATGGAGGAGGAGAGCTGAGTGTGGGGCATGGTGGCAAGGCTTAGGTGGTAGGGGCTGAAGGAAGGAGAGAGGCTGACCAAGTATCTCTCTAGGTTGCTGAGGGTGAGGAGAGTGAAGCAGAGGTGGGAGGGGATAATCAGAGAAGATGGCTGCTTGGTGACTGGGGTCCAGGGGATCCTTGGAGAGCTTAAGAGTTGTTGGGGGAAGTTGTGGAGTGAGGAGGAGAGAGGTGCAGACAGTGAGGCCATTGCGAAATACTTGGAGGACTGGTGCCCCCTGGAGGTGGAGGGGCTTGGAGATCTGATGAGACCAGTGAGAGAGAAGGAGATTCTGCATGTCCTGGCAGCTACTAAGTTGGGGATTGCCCCTGAAGAGGATGGGCTGCCATGGGACTTCTGGAAGAAGATAGTGAAGGTGGAGGAGGTGCACCAGGAGATGAGGGATATGTGTGATGAGGTGATTGAGTCAGGATCTTGGCTGGGTGACCAGAAGCTGGGGTTGGTGGCACTTCTTTATAAGGACAAGGGACAGAGGGAGGACTGGAAGAATTGGCGACTGATCATGCTCCTGGACATGGACAGAAAGCTGGTCACTAAGGTGCTGGTGGTGAGACTACAAGTGGTAGCACAGCAGGTCTTAGGTGAGGAGCAGTGAGGCTTTATTGGGGGAAGGTTGATTAGAGATGGCATGGCTTGGGTGCATGGAGTTAGGGCTGCTGGGGTGGATAGCAGGCTGGTTTTCTTGGACCAAGAGAATGCTTATGACAGGGTACAGTAAGTCTGGCTGGGGAAAGTACTGGAGAGAATTGAGATACTGGAGGAGCTGGGGAATATAATTGTCCACCTTCTGGAGGGTAGTCAGCAGCAATTATGATGAATGGATACAGGGGAGTAGCCTTTTTCCTTGAGTGGGGGGTTCTCCAGGGAGACTCCCTGTCACTCATTCTGTATGCTCTGTTCTTGGAGCCATTGATGGACAGAATCAGGAGAAGAGTCGAAGGGCTGACTATGCTGGGCATGAATTGGAAAGTAGAGGCCTTTGCAGATAACATGATAGTGGGCCTGAGTACCATTGCAGATGTGGCAGAGCTTAAGGAGGCAGTAGGATGGTATGAACCATGCTCTGGATAGAAGCTGAACTGGTACAAGTGTGAAACAATAGTGTTGGGGAATGGATTGGTGAGAGGGGACATTATTGGAACAATCATCCCCTCTGGGGAGGCAGTGTAGTACCTGGAGATCTTTCTCTTAGTATATGGGTTGGTCCTGCCCAAGGCTTGATGGGAGGCTAAGGTAGGAGTGTGGGAAGATACATATATTGAGGAGCTGGAGAGGGCAACATACATATCTCTCTGGCTGGTAGAGTGACTATTTTGAATATTTACTAGATGCAAAAGCTGTGGTATTTAGCATACCATTTGGACTTTCTGGCATGGGTGGTCAAGAGGCTACTGAAGCTGGTGAGAGAGTGGATTTGGGCAGACTGCTGAAGTCAGATTAAGTGGGAGGTCTTGGTGATGCCAGTGAAAAGGGGAGGCCTGGGCCTGGTGGATTTCCCAAAGTGGTTGCACTGCCTTTGTGTCTGATAGTTGAAGAGAGTAGTGATGCTGAAAGGTGGTGGATGGGTCCCACTAATGCAGAAGGTGTGGGATACAAGATATGCCCCCTGGGGGTCTTCTGGAGACCTTTCAACATTGGTGGAAGGGGGAGGAAGTAGAAGGCTCTGGTAAAGAGAGTTCTGGTGGGGGGTGGCTGAGGGGGTACATAGAATTGGTATTAGGTAGGAGGGCCATGCTGCAGTGGAGTAGCAGGGGAGAGGGGGTTGGCAGTGGCATAGACTGCTGCTAGGCGAAATGTCAGCATTAGACTTTGATTTGGGAGATAGGATGGAAAGTCAGAGTGGTAGAGGGCAGGACTTTTGGCTGGAGGGATTGCAGTGAGTGGGGATCAGAGAGGAGTGGGACTGGAGAGGGCTGTGGACCTGGGGTCTGGAGATGAAGAAGTGGCTACTCCCCAAGTTTTGGGTGGTATGGTGGAGGGTGCTGAGGCGAAATGTGATATTGAACTTCAGGTCTGGTCATCTGGTCCTGGGAGGGGCCTTTGAGTGTGAAGAATGTCAAGGAGTAGGGCAGGAGGGGGGGGTGGTGCAGACCCCAGAACATTGGTTAGGAGAGTGCAAGGTACTGGATAAGTTCTGGGAGGTGGTGGGAGTTAGATTGAGTGGGTATTACAGAAGTCATGGGATTAGTTGCTGGGAGGTATTAAAGAAGAAAATACTGGGGGGTATTGGTAATAAATGGCTTACATTGGGGTGGGCATTGGTGATATGGGTTGGGCTTGCAGGTTACTAGTAGGTAGTATTTGAGGAGGACAGACTGATGTTAAAGGAGGAGAAGGGGGCAAGGTGGGAGGGATTACTAGTTGATCTGCTATCAGGGTGTCAGAAAGGGTGGGGCCTATAGGGGGGTTGCTATTGGAAATTGGTAGAGACCATATGTACCAAGAGTGAGGAGAGGGTATGAGTAGTGGGGGGGGGG